>CABFOW010008260.1:0-18936 GCA_902141385.1 Timema californicum | reverse complement strand
GGTTAGTAGTTAGAGATTAATTTAGTTTGTGTTTAGTTTTATGGAATGGTGCATAAGTGGATCGCCAGAGTAGGCTGGTTGGCTACGACCAATAGGGCGCCTCCCCAGGTGATGGATAGGGGGATGCTCATTGCCATCACCGAGAACCACGGCCCTGAAAACATGGTCCCAGGCGGTCGTGGAGCTAGGAGATGGCGAAGGGTACCGGGGAAATAAAATACCCGGGGTGGACCATGTAGTGAAGATGTTGGATATAGCACGTATGCTAATTACCTAGGAAAATTGGTACGATTGAGAGAGAACATAGAGAAGTGGAATTACTAGAAGAGAAAAGAATTGAAAATAGCCTTGATTAAATATAAGGAGCCAGGCTAAGAAAATACCAGGATGGTAATAATGTCCCTATTTTCTTGGTAGCGAAACCGAAAGACGTCGATCCGGCCGGTCACCTCGGCGAAACCGGTCGGGAGGGCCGTATACCCCGCCAGGGTCTAGGACCTACGTCTAGACAGAGGAAAGGACTTGACGGAAGGGCACCGCCGAGAGCGGAGCCCGAGACGACCGAACACGGACCGAAGACACTTCGCTGGGGTCTCGCCGGATTTCGGCGAAGCGTGGGTAAACGGCGGGAGTAGATTAGGCTCTCGTAAGGCACCGGGAGGCCCGACGGGCCGATCCCGCGCGATATTGGGCGGAAAGAGAAGATTCCCTCTGTCCCTATTTTTTTTTTCGGTAGCGAAACCGAAAGACGTCGATCCGGCCGGTCACCTCGGCGAAACTGGTCGGAAGGCTCGCGTTCCCCGTCAGAGGTCATGACCTACGTCTAGGAGTTGTCGGAAGGGCACCGCCGAGAGCGGAGCCCGCGGTTTTCCTGAACGACCCGTCCGCCGCCAGGCGACGCTTACAGACTTTTATCTTTTCTTTCAGGTACCTAGAGGGGCGCCATCGCCCGAAGGGTAGGTCCGGACCCCGGCCGGACCGTTCTCACACAGCATGGCCGCGGGTCACCGCTCCGGTGGTAGGCTCTTATGTGGCCCCCAACCATGTATAGTGTACCACTCAATTCTCCCCGAGCGAGTAAAATTTCTTTAAACCGCCTCCTGGGCGAGGAGGAGGACCGCGCGTGCCCGACGCGTCCCCTTGTCGGGGGAGGCCAAGGCGCGTCACCGGGTCTCCGTCCTCGCTCGTCGAGACTCGCCTATACCAGGCAAGGGTCCCGAAGGGTAGGTCCGGGCCCTGGCCGGACCGTTCTCACAGCTTCGGCGGTAGGCTCGTACGCGGTGGCCCCTACCATGAAAAGCGTACCGCTCACTCCATACCGAGCGAGAGTAGACCTATCGTATATATTCTACCTGAAGGGTTTCGGCCCCGAGGAGGAGTGTCGAGACGGTGATCTAGACCACAGGGCCGGAGACCATTTTCCTCCCCGGTCTCCGGCGGACGAAAGTCCACACTCAGAGAGAGAGAGAGAGAGAGAGAGAGTATAGGAGATGCCGGCCAGGTTGGGACTAAGCCCGGGCTGGCAGCGCTCACCACGGAAACTAAAGACTATACTCTCCGGCGGCGGGGAGGAGGACCGCGCGCGCCCTACGCGTCCCCTTGTCGAGGGAGGCCCAGGCGCGTCACCGGGTCTCCTGTCCCGCCGGGCCGATCGGAACACAGAAAAAGAGTTACGCCGGCCGCCCGAGCGCGGTACCCGGGGCGACCCAAGCTAGAGATTTCGCCGGCTCCCTGGTTTATCCTGCCAGTAGTCATATGCTTGTCTCAAAGATTAAGCCATGCATGTCTCAGTGCAAGCCAAATTAAGGTGAAACCGCGAATGGCTCATTAAATCAGTTATGGTTCCTTAGACCGTACCCACATATTATTTATTTCTCCATGTGCTAAAATATTCATACATTGTAAACTATATTAGCTTTCATATGTAAACATTGCCATTGTGGCCAGAGTATATCCCAAAGGTTTGTTCTTTTGTAAGTCGAAACGTTGTTTTGAGTCGAGCTGTCAAACACCAGCCAAAATGTCACAATCAGTCTTGGAACTCTATAATCCAGGGGTCTCCAACCCTATGCCCACAGGCGCCCACCGAGTCTTTTGCGTCTGCCCGCCAGTTTTTGACCTCGGCTGAAAAGTTCTTGAATAATTTTTAATCTGTCACTTTTACAACAAAAATCAAGCTTGTGCTTATCTCCAGGTGTGCTGTTCTCAAGCAGTACGTGATTGAAACCCCCCTCCCCCTCTCATTCCTCTTTATTTGCCAGCTCATTTACAAAGTGTACCTTTACTCGGAACTACAATTCTAATAGTTTCAAGCTGAATGGTTATTTCAAAGACCTACCCCCTTCCATCGTCCTACCCACATTCACCAATACCATGCTAATACTTTTTATTTCCTTTGTAAATATCTTGACATGATTCTACTCAGCTTTATTGCCTGAATAAACACAGAAGAAATATTATTTTTAAAATGTACTTAAGCATAAAAATGGTGGTGAGTAGTTAAATGTTTTCTTGTGTCTTTATTTTAGTCTTGTTAAAACCGCAAATAAAGCAGGGTTTTTTTTGGTCAAGTTGGAGGGGGTTGAAATCCTTCCCCTTCCGCCATGTATTACCCACAACCACATGTAACGTCACAGTCACAATCGCTTTTGGAAACTTAATATGGCAGTTGACTGGCCATGTGTATAGTGTTGAGGCTGACCTCTTAGCCTGGCGGCATTTGGTAAATTTGCCTCAAAAAAGTAATTGGTGCCTGCCGCACTATCTTTAATTTTTAATGTGCTCTAAGGTACAATAAGGTTGGGGCCCTCTGCTATAATCTATGTATAGGGAAATGGAAAATTTGTATTTAGGATAACACGGTTTTAAATGTTTCTACACGAATAACACATTCAGGTTTTTCTAAATAAATACTTATTTTTTGTAATTTGGCAACTGTCACGTAATGCAATATAATTTTCAGAGTATAAACGCCGGTGACTATGTGCAGCACCAGGACTGCCATTTTAACAGATGGTATCTGTTTTCATGGAATTTGATAGCTAAGAATCTTTTAACAATTGGGACTTATGATATTAATATCGCTTTCGATACCATTAAGAATCAAATTTTGCTATCCTTAATTTAAACACGAGATGGCTTGAAAATGTTTAAGAAATTGTTTTTACAAATTTTAACTCTGAAATTATTTCATCCTTACAAATTTAAAGGCATGTCGCTAGTTTAAAACACTCTAAAAGTATCTATGCGAGGTTTGACCATTGTTATCTCAGCCATTTTTGCTTCAAATAGAACCGTAAATAATTTAATATGCATTAGTGTGTACAGCTCCTTCTATTTTAAATTAATATGGTCGATTTATAGGATGTAAACCTGCTGTGTTAATTAAAGACCATTTCTATCGATAGAACAAAATAAGCTCAATATTTGTGACACGGCACGGGAAAAAGTACCTTATCTTCACCGAGCAGATATTTTAGGACAACTGATTGATATTAGTGATCTGGGTCAAAATATCATCTTTTTAGAATAATGTATCAAAAACTACCTACACTTTATTAGAACAACTAGAAATAGGTTTTAGTTCATATTTTACACCCTAGATTGCAGAGAAAGCATTTTGGTACTTGTCTTTAAATAATGCAAAACTTTAACACTTGTTTTCTCAAAGAATACTTTTTTCAACTTTTGAGTTCAAATGGCATTAACTTTTTCAATTCTTGGAATATATTAACATCACAGTATTCATCAATTTGTGCTCTTCCCAGTGATAACCATTAACTCATTATTGACTTGGGTTAAGATAAGGTATCTTTTCCCGTGCCGCGTCACATTTATAAACAAGGTTACATATTTTAGGTGGCACTGTTGTTTTACAAACACCATAATTATTGTGAACAATGTTTGGCCTATTTTCAGGTCAATACGCTATCAATGGGTTGGTCAAAGAAGGGAGGGGGAAGCGTGAAGCGAGAGACGACAATCGCTGCTGTGTAAAGTGTGAACTGTGTTCCTCTTTTCATTTTGCAAGCTACGTTTTTTTGGGCCATTTACTTTTTCCTGTAATTTTTATCACATAAATAAAGCTGAGTTGGTTGTTGGTTGTTTTAATAAAATAACATTTTTAATGTATTTTTGTTCATATTGATTTATTAAGTAAAATAAACCTATTGGGTGTTGGAAATAATATTCACTATTTAGTTAGAATATGGACGCTTCTCTTTTTAACTGTTGGGTCACATCCACTATTCTACAAATTTTAATCTTGGAGAAAAAAAATCTAACATTATAGTAAATATAATATAATATAATATAATATAATATAATAATAGAAAATATAAATACATTCAACTTTGGTTGTAATGAACCTCTACGGACTCTGATATTTTGTTCGCTATGTCTGAACTTCACTAAAACAGATTTTTTTTTAAATCTGAAAATAGTGGTTTAGTGACAAACAAAATAATAAAATAAAGAGTTAAAATAAAATTGCTCTTTATTGATATCAATTAATATGTTATGTTATAATATTTTTCCCAGATCCTTCTCTAGTGTCTGTGTTTTTTTCATTCTTGATTCCACACTATCTATGCATTCAAAAAAACTAAACCCGGTAGAAAAGTCTAAATTTTTTGAGTTTCATGTACCCTCTCAAAGAAAGGGATTAGTGAAAACAATTACTAAATAGCCACAAACTGTCATTCACTGTCCTGTAACTCCTGTCGTATTAATACAACTCAGAAGACTGACTTCCTTTACTTACTGCAGACAAAGGTATTAAATTTGAGCCAGGTCAATGGGTAGAATGACTATTTAAGTTCAACCCTCCCCCTTCTATTCTGTACTTTCAGTCAAGCTTTGTGCTGTCTAAATAAGAACTCGGTGTCTTCAAGTTTAAACAACCAAAAAGTTATGTTTTTTAAGAATTATGATGTTAAATGACATTTCTTATTGAAAGGTTCCATTTTTATGTTGAGGGCTCATTATAAACAATTTTTTTAACACACATTGAAATGCATGTGGGTTGGGACCAAAAAATTATGTTCACTGTAGCCTAATGTTAACTACAACAGAGTTCACAGTATTAACTAGACGTTAACATTCTTTCTTTTAATCAAATCATTATAACATTCATACAGGCAGTTAAGAGTTAAATTACTAGTCTGGGGGCTTGGTTATTATGTCCATTCTTTATTAATTAGTTCTGGTTTTGAACCACTAATTATCAGAGCTCTAAGACTAATCTCATGTGAAAAATTGAAAAATAAAATGTTTTAAGGGTTTGAGTATAGAATCCATCATTTTCTCGGATCCAAGGACCCATTCCTAGTTTTAACTAAGCTATAATAGTGTTTTAGTCTATTTTTACCCGCGGGCACAAGGGACTCTTGCTTAATCAAACATTTGTTTGTGTCAAAACTATTTATTATTAAGACTCTGATTTTATGACACACATTGCTATTGCATTTAAACTCCTCTTTTTGTTTTTTGGGTACATTTTGTTATAAATAGAAGATATAAACATGTAAAAGCGAGTGAACACAGTTTGTAAAAGCCATTTTGTTTTTGTCCCCTCTTAGTTGCTTATTTAAATCTTTCCTGTACCTTCTTCCAATTATAACATAATTATATTTAGGTTTAAAAATGAGGTGGCCCAATGTCTAGATAATTTTATGATAAAGGAAATTGATAAAACTAAAGAAAAAGGAAAAATCAACTACTAAGAATAAATTTGATGAAGAAAGCCCACCCAGGGAAAGAAGAAAAATGTGGGAAGAGTCCAATGCACAAAAGGTGACATCTTCTTCCTTTCTTCTGTCTTCTATAGTAGAAGTAGTCACACACACACACATACATTTTAACACAAATAAAATTATATTTTGGCATTGTTGCCTTTATCAAACACGAAGAAGAGAGTACAAATAACACAAACAACAGATTACTCCATTTTGAATTTTAATTTTTCCTCTTTCCCCAGGTGGGCTTTCTTCATCAAATTTATTCTTAGTAGTTTATTTTTCCTTTTTCTTTAGTTTTATCAATTTCCTTTGTTATAAAATAATTATATTAATGTAAGAAAAACCTCCTTTCGCTTTGAGGTAATTGTATTTTATTTTCTATCCACTTTTCCAGAACCTTCTTCCAAATATAACAACAATTATACTGTAAGTTTGGAACATCCTAGAGTTTCTAGCCTTAGAACTAAAAAAAAATACCATTTTTTGAACCGATAAATTCCTTCTGCCACCATCTCCTGGTGTTAATTATATTTGTTTGGTAACTCTCTGTTACAATTACCCATAACCTCTTGAAACCATGTAACATTTTATTATAGAAATGTAGATTTGTACTGCAATTTTAGCTCACAAGATTTACTCCCCTTAAAATTGCATGAAAAACTTTTAGCATGTTTATTTAAGTAGCTCCTTGTTCAAGGGAAGCTACACCTTTAACGCTCCTTATTGGTGGCTAACTCAACCGTATAATCAAAACTTTCAAAGCATCTTGAGAGCTGAAAGAAGCAAACATTACTTCTGTGTCTTGTCTCCTTCACACAAATATTGTAATGTTAGAAGGATGCTTTGGTAGAACTCTATATGTTGCTCTTATGTAAACACTTTGTTATGTAATCCTATAAAATGTAAGAATATTTTATTATAAATAAATACATCAAACTAGAGTAAAGACTCGTTTATACGATTTATTCACAGTACATGGCATCGTAGCTAAGTCGAGCTAGGCAAGGCTGCCACGCATTTGAATTATTGGGAAAAACTTGACATTTCTATGCGTGGAATAAACTGGGCTTTTATAAAAATCTAATGAAAATACTGGAAAAGTTGTGAATTTTTTGAAATAATAGGACATTGTATGCAAGAAAAAGTTTTGTAAAACTAAATGGGCTGATTCAAACTATGCCCCCTCTGAATTATCGAGTGGTTATGAAACAACTTAATATTTCATCATTAAACACAAGTAATCTCATGTTAGACGTCGGTTACATAACTTCTCACTAATTAGTTTTATGGTCCAACTTCTGTGGTCTTGAGGTAAAGTGCTTGCCTTAAGACCCGATGTTGGTGAGTTCAAACCATACTGGGGTCAACAGATTTTTCTGAGTAGTAAAAATCTTTATCACATCTTATCTCGGAGGGAAAGTAAAGCCGTCGGTCCCGTTTCAATTTTGGCAAAAAAAACAATTGGAAGGTAGGTGAAAATACCTTTCCTGGCAAAATTGACGAGCCCTTTCACTCTCGCTCATAGAAATTATTGTGTGTTGATATAATCATTCTGTTCCAAAAGTGCACATTAAATACATCAAATATATAATAAAAAAAAATATTTTCATGAAAATTCATATCGTATCCCCTTTATGTCAATCTAAGTTTTCTGAAGAAGAAAAAAAATAACTTTCTTCTGAAAAACACAAGGAATTTGTAATAAGAAAAATAATGGAATTCCTGGTTGTTTAATAGCAAGTAGGCTATTGAGCAGAGTTGAGAAACATAAGGCCTGTTTTCATGGTTGACCTGGTATCGATGTTAACGAAATGTTTATTACCAAGACAATTCCAGAGCTCGGTTTGGTAACACTTTGCTTGACCAAACTAAACAGTATGGTTACAACCAATGAGCCGAAAATCTGTGCGCTAATTTCAAAACATCATCACTTCTTATGTTAGATTCAAACAATTATAATTTAGTAGTCAATAGATTTTAAGTTTTTGTAAATAATAATGGACAGCAATTACCTGGTAGAAATACATTACAGTAATTAGGTACTTAAAATCTGTTTGGTTTACAATAAAAAAAAGAAGGTACAGAATGATCTAGTCCTATTTAATAATTCATACATATTTCATGTTCTCTTAGGCTCTTTTTGGGAAAATATGTTTAGTTTGACATGTAGTGTAAATATAAGGACTAGTCAAAATACGCACCAATCTGACTAAAAATAAAATTAGACATCTCATTTTCCGTCGATTTGTTGTACATGTAATAGGATTACTCAAATTCACCTACAAGCTGTTAGATCTACTCTACCCCAATCACCATTTTTTGTCAAAGAAAAACATCAAAATCGTTTTCACTCTCCACGTTGGTAGTAAGCCCTCGATACCAAGATGTAAGTAACCAATTTATTCGTGAAAACTCTCCTACACTTTTCAAGGTAATCACAGGCTTAGTGATTGTAAAGTGAAATTTACAACATCATGTGAAAATTGAGAAATTAGGTTGCTCACACTAACATTTATAACAACAAACTGGTTTGAACAAGCTTATTTAAAACATTTACACGTTGACTACTCGGTTTCAACTGCCTCGGATGCATACAATGAAAACGTTTTGGGTTGAAAATGAAAGACAATTTATTGTAAAATTTGTTAATCCTTTTATCTGAAGGCACAGGTTAAACAAATTATCGAGAAAGGGAGAGGAGGGGAGAATTGGATAGCAGTGTTGCGTCAATGGCTCATTCAGAAAGCAGAATGCTTTCTATCACACGCCACAAGGAAAAAGCTTATTTTGCTGGGAGACCTGGCAAACAGAAATTCTTCACACTTTTAGGCCAATTTGTTACTCATGACGATTTTGTCGAGGTTACCCAGCTTTTTTTTATATAGAGCGTACTATAACATTTTGCACCCCAGTACCCTTATCTTAATCACTTTCCAAACTTGGGCTGTGTCAAATTGGTAAATCATCTATTTTTAAATCTCACTCATCAAAAACCAAGGACCTTCTTAAATGTATGTAAACGTCCACCTAAATAAGGATGGACTTGTTGAAAGTTTATGTAATACTAAGCATTCAACTCGGAGGTTTGTGAAGTTGGCAGTACCAATGAGACATATTCATAAACTTATATCAATATTTCGTGTTGAATTTGTGCCACAGGTATTTCTTATTCTCATAATTTATGTACCCATAATCTTCGTTTGAACGCCGAAAAACTTGAGCTGTTACCTTCACATAGCAGCACATATAACGGCACAAATTCTTAAACCTGTCCCAATATTTATTGCTGAATTTATGCTCCAATATCATCAAACTCCTATAATCTGTGACGTCAAATTTTTCGGGAAAAACTTCTAAAAACTTTGGGTGCTGCCAACTTTGCATGTCATTATCACAAAATTAACATCACAAATTCTTAAACTTGTGCAATGCTGGATTTGCATCACAAAAATATCCTATTCCCATAATTTATATCACCATAGTTTCCATAGAAACACTAGAAAATGGTAAGATGGTCTGTACTTCCCCTTCCTCGCTCGACAGCTGCAACTTCTCATCTTTCCGCCTCCAAGTAACTTGGTGGCTAGTCTTCAAGTGGATGCTGCGGCAACACCCATAAAGGCAAAGATTCTAAAAATTTTGTGAATGTTTAGTCTAGAATTTGCGTTGCAATAATAACTTATTCCCATAACTTGCGTCGTAGCTTTCATGGAAATACCAGTATTTTAAGTAGCTATGAGAAAGTTTGTTTATAGTAAGTGCACCTGCATTAGCATGGGTAAGGGGTGCAATATGATAAAGCACATGTGTAAAACCACACCCAGAACATCTGGGAGAGATTGTCACTTGTAATCCACTCGTGAATGGGACGGACGCCTTAGACAATTCGACTGCTTATGCCGTTTATATGATAGTGTTAAATGTATAAGTGACTAATGTGGTCTTCTCTTGCCTTCCCAATATTTCCATCAAAATTGAATCATAGGCACTTGTCTAGTTATTAAGTTCACACTTTTATTTAATTTAATATTAAACATTTGAAAATAGATAGACATTTTTCATCATAGCTTATAAGATTAAGAAACAGGTAATGGATCTTTTACGTGTATACTCGTGTTCACATTTACATATCTATCTGAAAATCAAGGTGTTTGCCTTTTTTTTAATTCTTAGCATGTTATAGTATCAGCAATTTTTTTTTGTTGGATTTTATAGTCAAAAGACAGACAACTAGCAATCACAATACTTGGAAATGAAAAGAGAAGTATGGTCATTGAGCAAAGTAGGGAAAGTACATCTTAAACAACTGCGACTTTACGTATAAATACATAAAAATAATAACTTTTATAGCAATAAGCTCGACCTCGATGGTTTTGGGGTAAAGTGCTCGTTTCAGGGCCCGATGTTTGTGGGTTCAACACCAGCCGGGGTTGACAAATATTTCTTGAGCTATAACAATCCGTAGCACAACTTCCTTTGGAGCAGAAGTAAAGCCATCAGTCTCATGATTGTGTCCCGGCAAAACTGGTAGCCCCTTTTGTTCTTACTCACAGACGTTCTCGTGTGCTGTTATAATCAGTCAGTTCCGAAAGTGCCCGACGATTCACACACAGCCATTTATATTCCTGTTGAACTTTTCCTCTCTCCTCAGGTTATTCAAGGTCTTGAAACGTCGCTTTCGTTACAACAACGTGGGCTGGCATTACTAGAAGACGATGAATTGATGGAAGATGGCCCTCTTAAGGAGCAGGAGTTAAATGATGAAATAGGTGGGTTTTTAATTATTATTTATTTCTTTATCAATAAACGCTTATTTAAAGGAAATCTATTTTCACTTTCAAATAAATTATCTTATGCATAGAATATGTATCATTTTATTTTCTTATGAAAACTATTATCGGCTTTGACCGTGAACACTTATAGTGGATCGGTATGAAAGAAGCTGCTAAAACATTTTCATATATTTTATGTCATCAATGTGATGTGAAACTGTCTCTTTTTATTTCGATAATATCAATAAATCCTTATCATCATAATTAACTGTTTCTAGCCTGTCAATTTAGTAAAATTCCTCCAGCTCCCTTCCAGCATTCTTTCGCTTTTATTTGCTTCCATTCTTCTCCTCTCACTTGCACACTGATTATCTGCTTCTCCCAACTCTTCCCAGCCTCTCTTAGATTCAATGTCCATGTTTTTGCTGCATATGTGACAATGGGCACAAAGTATACCCTATACAACATTTCAAGGGCACTTCTCTTCTCCATAGCAGGTCTCTTACAAATCTATAGTATAGAACAACTTTCCCTGCTGTCCTCTTACATATCTATAGTATATAACAACTTTCCCTGCTGTCCTCTTACATATCTATAGTATAGAACAACTTTCCCGGCTGTCCTCTTACATACCTATAGTATAGAACAACTTTCCCGGCTGTCCTCTTACATGTCTATAGTATAGAACAACTTTCCCTGCTGTCCTCTTACATATCTATAGTATAGAACAACTTTCCCTGCAGTACTCTTACATATCTATAGTATAGAACAACTTTCCCTGCTGTCCTCTTATATATCTATAGTATAGAACAACTTTCCCTGTTGTCCTCTTATATATCTATAGTATAGAACAACTTTCCCTGCTTTCCTCTTACATATCTATAGTATAGAACAACTTTCCCTGCTGTCCTCTTACATATCTATAGTGTAGAACAACTTTCCCTGCTGTCCTCTTACATATCTATAGTATAGAACAACTTTCCCTGCTGTCCTCTTACATATCTATAGTATAGAACAACTTTTCCTGCTGTCCTCTTACAAATCTATAGTATAGAACAACTTTCCCTGCTTTCCTCTTATTATTAGATCCTCTCTATTCCCAACCTTTAGTCAATCAATCAATATGAAATAACAATATATCAAAATGTTACTAATGTTGAATACCAACCTTCGATGCATCTTGTATGGAATGATTATAATTGTGGGGACTTCCTAGTAATCCTTGTGTGCGCTTGCAGCTAATCTGGTGGGATTCGCGCCTCATTTGTTTGAGAGTTGTACTTCGGGTCAGAGACTATTGTGCGTGTTTTGATTATACCGCGTGTCTGACCACAAATACTAGGTGAACCTAAACCCGAGTGTTTATCATTGTGACGATTGGAGCGTCTGAACCATGTTCAGTGGCTAACTTCACCCGCTGCTGTGCCAAAGAACCTGATGTGACACGAGCTAACTTATTTTGAAACTGTAAGCCTCAACTCACCCCATGGGATGCTTCGAAATTTCTTATCACAATATGATTCACCATGATTTGTATTCAATTACAAATTCTGAGTCTTAGAGCGTTAAAGAAAAATACCAAATTTAAATACACCCCCAGTTAGATTCGATACAATTTAATATAAAATTAAAATCTAAAAGTCAAACTTGCAAATCTCTTGACTCTTAATATTTAAACTTGACATTATTTGAGCATAGTTTAATTACATTTTTTTTAACTCTATTAAAAAATGTATACAAATTAGCCTGGTATTATATTTGAATTTAATAACATTTCCTTATCAAACATTTGAATCGACACATTTTAATTAAGTAATATTAGAGTTAAGCTTAATTGACAAATTTTGATTGCAGCGGTCAGTTGAAGACTTGCCTCGTGCACCTCTTTATATTTTTACTCTTAAAAGTCAATTTTAGTTACCCAGAGGATGCTGGTAGCAACCACACTTTGATGGTAACTAAATCACACCTGGCGATCATAGTATTGTTTGCGCCCAATCTTTGTATTTTCTAAAAGTTTCCGTCTATCAAAAACCTACTCTAGACTGATTTCCAAACCAAACATAATCTACAATTAAACCAGTGTTTCAGAAAGGTATTTGGTCGGGGATGGTATCTTGATGCCCTCAAACATAGCATCGTTGTTCGGTAATACATGTTATGTGAATTTATGTTTTGACAATTTTTTTACTTGTCAGACTTTGATGTCGAGAAAATGGACAGCCAAAGTCCGACCTCGCAACTCGCCCGTGAGCTCGGAACCTCCACGCACAAAGTTCAACTGATGAAGGCTTCCTTCTTTATGGACGACAATGAACTACAAACAGGTATGCACTTATAACATTGTCATAGCGTGGTGTTCATTGTCTTTGCTTTCGATAAAAGTAGAAACAACACTAAAATCACATAGACACATTTTAAAGATGACTTTTCACTCCCACAGATGGGTTAAGAAAGAGTCTTATTTCTTAAACCTTTACATGTCCTAAGGCCGAAGCTTCTGTTTCTTGTCGACTCGGAATACTGTACCTACAATATTATGATTGAAAAATTAATATGTTATTTTTCTTTTGACGTCCCGAGTGTCTCAGCGGTGATGAGTGAACGTAAACACTCCCGACTAGAGTACATTCACCACCCGAGTTTACTTGGATAACTGCTCAAAAGGTTACAAGAAATTGCCCCTAATGTATCCCTACGCCAACGGCTGAAATATCTCACTCTGGATATATGTAATGAAAACACGTGGTAATATATGAATGGAACCTCAAATATATGTATGGAACCTCAGTAATTTAAGCCAATATTAAATATATTTATATTTATTGGAGGTTGTGCACAAAGCTTATTTATCGTTTTATTCCACTTTAAAAAAATTATTATTCACAGCACTTTCACAAAAGGTCTTAACAAATATAGCTTTAAAATGGCAACCGATGAACTTAAACTATGTGATTGATAATGATGCAAACAAGTTTTTTTACAATGCTGCGCCTACATAGTTTGNAACAAGTTTTTTTACAATGCTGCGCCTACATAGTTTGAAAAAAAAACATTCAGTTAAAAAGGACAAGTATTTTCTCTTTTTCAAATAAATAGAGTGCCTGTATTAAAAATTATGAATGTCTATACTATATCACACATCAATAACATCCCAAATTGGATATTAAGTTTGTAGAATTATGTTGAAAATAGTGTTTTGGGTTGGATAAAAGGAAATTATTTAAAGTCAATGAAATAATGTGAATTGTTTAGAGTTTAATTTATTTTAAATGTAAAATATAACACATAATTAAAAAAAAACTTATCATCTATAACAAAACGGTGATCTTTTACCAGTGTTGGCAACCCAAACCCCGAACATGGGAATTTTGAACTGTCATCCGGGTAAAAAGCTATGGTGAACAGACTGTTCGAACACTCCCGACTATGACTAAACACACATGAATTAGTGAGAATAGTTTAAATGTTTTTGTTTGTTTTCTTACTCTAAAAATGCATTGATCAGTATTAAATTATATTTTTTAGTGTGTAGTCAACATACAATTACAAGAGATAAATTAAATAACACAACTTGATCAACTTATTAACTCTAAAAGAAATGTAAAAGGGTTGAACACTTGTTTGTTGTTTGTCTTAGCAAATATTTCCCTTGCCGTACATTTAATCACATTGTTTGTTTTTGTGGTCCCCCAGAGGACTACATGGAGATGACCCACATCCCTACAGGTCGCCTCATGCAGATACACCCCAACGTCCTAATGGAGGAGAGGAGGCTGCGACTGGGGGACCTGGAACCACCCACCGGCATTCCCATGTTAAGGTCCCGCTTCTCCGGGTCCGAACTCAGTCCGCGCCACAAGGTGGCCATCAACGTGAAAGGTGTGCTGTTGGATGGTAGGGGTCTACTAAGTCGAAATTTTCAGTTCGAAGTGAAGTCGAAGCAATCAATATGAGATATTCTTGTAGCCGAATTAGGGTTCGAATACTTAAAAGAAACGTTTTGTGTTTGATATAAATGTTATACTTTGCATAGCTATCTAATTCAGGTATTAAATATAATTTTGTCCGACAATGATAAATTGATAACTATTGCAAGATATAATTTAATTACTTACATTTTTAATCCAAACATTAATTTGTGATGAAAATAATAGCAGGAGGGAAAAAAACGTGTTTTAACTTTGAATATATTTTTTATCCAAGCTTTTTGGTTATCGAATCCGAAATTTTACTTTAGAGGCCAAGTCGAATTTTCACACGCCCCTAATAGATGACAGCGTCCGAACACAACAGGAAATATCAGTTTTGCAAAAAAAAAATAATACACACAAAACATATTAATTTTTAAGGTACATTGAATTACTTCATTTGGGTAAACTAAACAATAGTAGAACAATATATTTTGAAAATCCTAAGAAAAGATTGTAATTTTTTTTTAAATTTACTTTTACTTTAATTTCCTTGGTGGTAGACTATATTTTGCGTTAATTTTATAACCTTACTTTCACATGTCTTGTATGACAGTGTTGACATATTACTTAATTATCACAGAGCTGTGCAAATTACTTTGGTAAATGATTTATTAGTTACGTTAAGATGAAGAGTGGAAAGACGGAGTGGTTCCAAACAAGAAAGGAATGAAGCAAGGGAGTGCTCTTTCACCATTACTATTTGTAATGGAAATGGTCATGAACAAAGGGGCGGGAAAAAATATGAAAACCATGATGTTTGCTGATGACTTGATGGTACAGGGGGGAGAAGGAAAAGGAAGTAAAGGAACAACTATAAGAATGAAATGAAATTTAGCATGACGAAGTGTGAAGTGATGGTAAAGACGAGGAAGAGGTTAACACCTAATAAAGTTATAAGATTGTATGAAGTAGAAACTAGAAAAGTACAAAACGTAAAATATCTTGGAAGCGTGATTTAGGAAAGAGGTGGAAGTAGAGAGGATTTAATGAGAAGAGGAGAGCAGGTAAAGTTCTTCTACGGGTGTGTAAGAGACCTGCACTGAAGCAGAGGAGTGTCCTTAGAGTGTAAAGAAGTGTGGTACCTATTGTCACACATGCAATGAATGCAAGATAGACTAAGGAAGGGGGGGGAATGAAGTTTGTGAGAAGCATGCTATCTGTCACAAGGAGAAACAAGATAAGGAATGAAGTTATCCGGGGAATAGTTAGGGTATAGGGAGTGCATGAGAGAGTAGGGGAATAATGAGAGGAGCAGATAACAAAAATTGTTCATATGAGAGGAGAAGAAAGGAAGAAAATTGATGAGGAAAAGTGGAGGAAGGATAGAGGAAGATGAAGGCATTTTACTAAACTGACTCAGCGGCAGGATTGATGAGGATTTATAAATTTAGAGTAAGGTGAGATTCATGTGTTTACATTAAAGTTACTATTATCCACCCCTCCTGGTAACAGAAACTCTGTCAAAGAAGGTGTATGCGTGAGGCTTAGCTACATGAGAGACACCCATACTAAAAATTATATATATACTCACATTTCATATTACCCAGCCTGGAATGCTGCCATTTTAGGTTGGATATTCGTGACTCTAGTGTACTTGATCAAAATGTTAACTCTAAAGGTTTCCCAATATTTTGCAGGACTGGTTCTTTCATACCAGTCATTGTTATACGCTTGGGAAATATAAACAGCAAAACTTTTACTTTATGGATAGTTGTTGAACTATCTATCCTCTTGTAAAATTTTGCGCACACAATCGGCTCAACTTCTTCCAATATTGAACTATGCCTTAGAAACCTGTGTAATAAAGGTATGGGATAGGAGTAGGCTAGGAGGGGCAGTGTGAGAGTGAAGGAGGGACCTCTGCAGAATAGGAGGGTGAAGGTGAAATTGGGGTTGTATTGACGTGTGAAGAGGATGGAGAAGGTGAAGAGGACTCCAAGGAGAGTGGTCCAAATGAAGGTAACGACCAAGAGGAAGACCTAGGGACAGGTGGCTGTAAGGAGTGAGGGGAGGAGTGGATTGGGCAAGCGTGAAGGGAGATAAGTGATGGCAAGACAGTAGTAAATGAATAGACTTATGTTCGAGACAGATCCTGACATGGCCAGGAAACTGCTTTCTCTGATGATGAATCAGATAAACTAAATAATTTAATGTATGCCTACGAGCCTTATTCAATCCACTGCTCTATGACTCAATCTTAAATTTTACTTTTGAATCTCGAGTTCGAAAACTAATCCTCATTCACTGTGTGTCGACATTGATCCTTGTGTTGTCATTGGTCTTGTCTACCAGGTGTGGATGTTACCCCTGTTCTGAGCTCCGTCAAGGGCCCCACCCAACGTCACTACCCCCCACTTCGCATGGAGAAGCCCCGCACTCTGATCTTGCACCACCGGCACGAAATGGTGCCCCTAAAGTCATCCACAGTGTCCCGGGTGGAGGGGCCTTGTTTCTCCTCCCCGGGCCTGCAGCTGGGACGCAGTTTTCGTGCGGGTTGGGGCCGCGAGGGGACCCTCCTGACTCTGACCACCCAGAGGAACGCTGCCGTAGTGAATCTGCGAGGGAGTCTGAAGGACCTTGACTCGTACCTTGGAGGCAGGGAAGCAGGGGACAGGTCTCAGTGTATCGTACAGAGGCTGCGACTCACCGGGGGAGACCAACATGCCTCTGTCTCTTTCAGGGTGAGTTATTAGCGCATTTAGATGAGCCCTCGATTTTCTTCAAGAGTCAGTCATTACCTCTTTATCCAATGGAAGCGTTGTAAAGTGTGAACTTTTTCTCATTGTAAAAACAATTTTTTGTTTATAATTATTTTTTATAAACGTTTGTATGTGTGTATTTCATTATAAGATATCTAACCTTCCCAATATTTTGCAGGACTGGTTTTTTCATATCAGTCATTGTTATACGCTTGGGAAATATAAATAGCAAAACTTCTACTTTATGTGGATGATCATTAAGTTATTCATTAGTACAAGTTTGCTTACAGAATGATAACGATATATTTCATTTCATTTATTTGAGCTATTTAATATGCACATACTGAACTGAACTAATATATTAGCACACGATTTATAAACCAGCTTAAATCTAAAACAGGCACAACACGCAGTCCCCCGCTCTTAATTCATCAATGAAAGGTAAAACTCACATTCTACCCCTGATAAATTTTTGGCCAAGCCAGGAATCAAACCTGGGGACCCTGGAGATCAAGATTAGCATTTGATTACTAATTTGGCCTACCATACTGACGAAGAAATGTCTTGTTCTAGGAGACAGTTGAAGGTCACTTGCGCATCCAGCTAAATCACAGTGTTAAAAAGATTGAAGGGAACTGCCCTGCCTTGTCCCCAGCGACTGGGCTGGATGCCCTTCACGCCCACTGCATCCAGGCCGATACACTCGGCGACTCTTGCCCCAACGAGCCCTACGTCACTTATTGCTTGCAGGTGTGGGAGCTCTGCGTGGCTCTCTGGGGCAGTCTGCCCGAACTAGGTGCGTTCCTTGCCTCATTCAAAGAGGGGGTCTGTGGGGCTCATAAACTTTATACAAGTCAATCTTGAGCACGTTTTTAAGGGTCTCCTGGGATTTTACCTACAAATATCAAATTTGAATCGTGTAAGAAATGAGGAACATAGAATTCTAAGAGAATATAATATAATAGAATAACATGTGGGGAGGAGAGATGGGGGAGAAAGATCATTCAAAAAATGGCCTGGCAATGATGATGATGATTAGGGATGGGAACTCCTTAAGAAGATTTAAGGATTTGAAAACATTTCAGATTCATGACTGACTCAATTATTATTATTTTTTTTCCTCATTTCTTCCTCACCCCCATCCAATTGAGATTTGTTTTAGAACTCTAATACCGCTTATTGGTGGTTAAAAACCAGTTATAACTATAGGATGAACTTAACACCCAGGCCCCAGACCAGTAATTTAACGCTAAACTGGATGTATGAATGTTAGAAATAATGTTAACATTTAGCTAGTATTTTTATTTTCTATTACTCTTATCATATTTCTATTTCATCTAAGGTTCGTAATTTTTTTCCAAGATTCGGATTCAGGATTCAAAGGTTTGGAGTCACACAACAGTGGATTTGACCCATCTCTAATGTTGATAAAAGATATAAATGTTATCTGACTATTTTATTGTTGTCTTGTTTTTATTTTCTGCCGTCTTTACCAGTATGCTGGTGTTAAATGGCTGAGCAAAGTAAAATCAAGATAAAATTGGCCTGCATTTTAATAGAAGTATAATTCACCCACAGTAAACCTGACTTGGATTCGAATCCGGACCTTCCTGTTGCTACACTGTCCAGATTCTTATAAATTCCGACTCTTTTTGCTGTTCCTTTATCTAGAAGATTATTCGGATAACAAGCACCACACAACAAACGTGCGGCGGAACGCGTTGAGCCAGTGGCTCGAGGGGGTCCTATCACC
>CABFOW010008259.1:0-18941 GCA_902141385.1 Timema californicum | reverse complement strand
GTGCGTAAAACCCGAACGGGTAGTAAGACGCGGTGCTAATAATAATAATAATAATAATAATAATAATAATAATAATAATAATTTTGCACTTGCCTGATTTTGGGCAACGATACTTCCACCTAACACCTGCATGGGTATTAAACCGAATGACAGCAGTATTGACAATGGAAAGTATTTTCAAGCATTTGGGCATGCTAAACATGAAGTCTTATTTAATTCGAAAATGTTATTTTCTTCACTTATTCCGGAGAAATAAGGACCTTATTTAGCCACATAAACGAAAAGAAATAACAAAAAAACATAAAGTAAGGCAACACGTTTAATAACGAATTCAAAGCAGGTATTATAAATCCACAATATGTTACCCACATTGATATGGTATTTAAAACGATTTTCAAACTGCAAGAAAAGTCACTTGTCATAAAAAAAAAATATGATAGAGTATTTAACGTGAATTTATATTCTAATGAGAGGGAGGAGAAAGATGATTGACAGAATATAGTTATATCTGGTTGAATTTGGCACAGCTGCAACCAAACATCTGGATCTGCATTTTGTTCTAGTAGCCACAAAGGCAGAAAATCCTCATTAATTTGTTGCTAAGCACAGAAGGATGATTTTCGCTTTAGTTGACAAAACTTCAAATTCGTCTCTAAGCTGACACCAACATTATGATAGTGACTGCTTAGTGCAAGTATTGGTAGTGCACAAATACAATTAAAACTAACAACTAGGCCACAAAATATAGTGCATTTTATTAGTGAAAGTTGTAAAATTTCTATCTTTATTTTTAAATATATTTAATACAACTTTAACAATAATGAGGATGGGTATTTACATAGAAAAATGTGGAATTAGATATATAATTGATTACATAAAGCAAAACAACAGTTACTTCTCTGCTACAATATCTAAGAGTAGAAATTTGAAAGAAAATTAAATCTAATATTACAAAAAATTAATTGAGCACGGGACACTCTCTTTCTCGGGACTTCTGGGTCATGTTGGAAGAAATATATCTTTACCGTCAATCTCCTCAAGAACATTAAAACGATTAAAACTAAAATAAGGACATTGTATCCGTCGAAGTCGTTATAGCAAAGTAACCAAATGAGTTTCTTTCTAGAATTAATGTTGAAACAAAACAAATGTCTACAAGAAAAAATGTTACGTCAGTGAATTAAATTATAATTAAGGTTAACCTTTGAACTTTGAGTAGTAAAATGTTAATCGTTGAATGCAGTCTAGTCGATGTTATAGTATCCAACAAAAGATGAGTCACAATTTAGGTTGAGGGTTAATATCATCCGGCATGCAGTCTTCGGCGTTGAAGATTCAGATGTTAGTAGAATCTGACAATCTCACAAGTCTCAGTCTCGTTCTGGAAGCTATCAAGGAAAGCTCAGGACATAGTATTCGTCGCTAATAAAGCTCGGCCTTTCTCACCATCCTTTCTTCAAATCAGTACAAGAAAAAAACCAAGAAAAGAAAAACTCTTTACGTTTTTCTTAAAACCTTCGCGTCTCTTCACTTTTTCTTTCACAACAACAATGTCAACAATCAAAAACCAACTCGCTTCTTTTTACGTCTCTCCCCTCCCCCGCTGATGGAGTCAATTTCTTTCCTCCTGGTATGAAGCGGCCATTATTCTTAGGTGTTTCCTTTGACGCAATGCAATGTCCTTTGAAAATAATAAGTTTTAAATAATAATCACTTAAGGATAAATTAAAGTTAAATAAAATATAAATTGACAGAATTAAAATTCTTACAAAGTAAAGTAGCTTTCACGTCCTCTGCTAAGTCCCCGATTCGCCGCGAGATTGTGTTAGTTGACAAAGAAACTTAGAATAACCTAGGAACGCAGAAACGCATCGAGGCTATTCTAAAGAAACTGAGTTTACTAGTTTCGTAGCTTTTCCATCAAGCATACATTCAACAATGTTCTTTACGCAAGACTTGATAAAGTTTTCAGTGATAGTATTGACTTTGCCAGCTTGAATACTCGGAAACTGACTAAGCAGGACGCCATCAAAATATTTTCGTTAAGATTCGGATAGACATCTCCTATATAATTACGATAAAGTTGTATAGCCCTTTCTCAAAAACTATACATATTAGCAACATGCGGTTTTTTACATTATATTTAACTTGTAAATTTAAAATTAGCTATATTTATAAAAAAAAGTTACGAGTTAATATTTAGTTAGTTACAATAAGACATAATTTTGATTAAATTAAAATTAAATTAAACATTAAATACAAGAATATAATTTTGAAGTTATCATATTGTTATAGAGAATAAAATAATGTTCTATCATACACAATGCATATTTATAATACAATAATTTAAACAAAATTTGGTATTTTAAAATTAAATCATGTCTAAACTGTTGCAAAAGTTCAGCCGTTTCCAGATAGATGGGTCTGTTATCCGAACCACCTTTCCCTCTCCTCCCCATCCCCTTTATCGCATTATTCATCATTCCATCTTGTTTTGTAAGCCCAGCTACTCCCTCGCCTCCCTTGTTTCGTGTAGTGGCAGACGGTCGAGGACGGGGGAGTTCGAGGTTCGAATCTCGGTCAGGTGAACCAGGGGTATTTCCCGCTCTCCCTCCACGCTAATGTGGATTCAACCTTCCCAATTCCTAATCCGGTTGGACTCGCGGTTCTACTTCTTTCAATCTGTTGTAATATTTGGTTTGGTTGAATTGTACACAGAGAAGAGCCAGCCTCGTAAACATTGTTAAATCTCTACAAAGAGTGCAGGGTGATAGATACCCGCCCGCCAGATTCGTGTTGAGCTAGACTACCGAGGATGGGGGAGATCAAGGTTCGAATTTTTGTCGGGTGAACTGGGGTGATTTTTCACTCTCGCTCCCCCGCAACTGCGGGTGCAACCTTCCCAATTACTAGTCCATTATTGTAAATTGTTCTTAAGCGTATTATATATAACATGAATGGTTAGTAAGACGTAGTGCTAAAAAGAGTGATATATAGCAAACTGGCCTAGACTAGAGGACAAAGTGGTAATCACTGCTTTGGTGGTCGCATGGTCTAACGCTCTATTCTAGCATTAGGTTATAGACTGCTGATGACGGGGAGATGGAGGTTCGAATCCCGCTGTGCACGCCGTCTAAATGTTAGGATCATATAATTCTGGTGGGGGGTGAGGGGAAGTCGAATCCCTGCCGTGTAAACTCTAGGTATTTCTTCCACCGCAACATTTTCTTAATCATCCCTACAGCATGTTTTGCTAGAAAGGGAACGTGTCATTCATATAGTTATGGCAGGGGAGGTCATGCGTTCGAATCTCTCTCGGGTGAACTGGGTTTTTTTCTACTCCCCCTAACTCCTTGTAAACGCTGGAACATTTCTACCTCACTCCTCCGGTGCATGAATGGTATCTACAGCCACGCATGTCGACGGACGATACCAAACAACCAATTTTAGTAGACTTATAGGGTGCGGGATAGCGGCCCCTGATTGTGCATAATCAGAGGTGTGTAAATGCTCTCTAGTTGCAGGAAAAATCTATTACCACACAAGGGGTGGGGGGGTTGCTATGACGACACCGGTAAGCCTCATTGTGACATCATTCAAGGTCACGATCTATTCTTGTCCCGACTTGTCTTGTCGATCCGCCAAACTGTCGCCAGGTATGAGTCACCGGGAAAAAACCCATTACCACATTGGGGCGGGGAAGGGGGTTGCTACACATACCTCTAAGGAGGGGGTAGTGAGGGGGAAGTTAAAGGGTATCAAGTCAGGGCAACTATCTCTCACAGTAATCACTACGCTGCCGTCAGGAGAGCTTCGTGCTCCGTGTTTTCTCCGATGAAAGGGAGGAACAACCAACGCCATGGACTGCACGCGTAGCGTAGCGAAGAATGTGATAAATGATTTCCAGCCGTAAGGCAAATTTAACTTTTCCCTCCCTTGCTCCACCCTCTTTACATCACCACGAACGCATTAAGTTACACTGACAGCTCCCTCTCACAAGACTCTGTCGGACTGCTTTCCCTTCCCGGAACAAGCAGCACGAACCTCTCCCGACGACCGTTTGTATGGTAAAGTGTGATAAATGGTTCCCCTGCCTTGAGACCCCTTTCACTTCCCCTCACTTCCCCCTCCTTCAAGGAATGTGTCGAAACCCCCCATGCAGTAATGGGTTTTCCAGGTTTCGCAACCCCCCTATATGGTAATTGGTTTTCCCTGAGGACTGGCGCCAGTTTGGTGGCTCGACAAGACTGAAATAGTTAACGACCTTGAATGATGTCGCAACCCTCCCCATCTATGTGGCAATGGGTTTACCCTGATGAATTGCGACAGGTTGGCGGATCGACAAGACAAGTCGAGAGAGAAATACATTGTGACCGTGAGGTCATTGACCCTGTTCATGTTTGATGCCAGTTTGACGGCTCGACAAGCCGAGACTCGTATCACCGTGTAAGGGGACAGAAAGATTTTGCGTGAATAAAACACGATATTACAACACATGTATTTATTAAACATTAAAGGTTTCACAAACCTCATATATAATATGTATTATTGACTTTTACAGGAATGCCTCATATATTCGTTCATACGTTTTTCTCCACTGTCTCTTAGATGTGTTAGTAAAATAGTTTTTAGTTCACAATCCAGCATGTAATAGTCCAAACCATAGACTTGACGTGTATAGTAGGTAGCACTGATAAGATTCAGGTTTCTGATGTGCGTTTCCACAGTAGGGTGTTAGAGATCAATGACATCAACTGATTCTGTTAGTGTCGCATACATCCACGACGAGTGTGTCGATCAAATCGTTACAATAGCGTGTTACGGGTGTGGACCACATATCCCGGTGGTTGACGGTGACGTCGATCAAGTCCCACACGTTGCAAATACGCGCTCAGCTAGGTGCTAGATAGGTGACACGTTTGAGTTTGGAGTCTTTTTTCTAGCTGATGACGACCATACGGTCACTGCACATGCGGCACAAAGATATTTCATGATTACTCAGACTAATCTTCTGAGGAGGTTGCATGTTGCTGAAAAACTTTGATATGACAGACTTGTAGCTGCCTAGTTCTTGCCACTTTGTACGGTTAAACAGCGCAACGTTCCCTACGCATTTTTCTAGCTGGATATAGGGCGTAAAGTTGTTCTTGACGCTCATGCAAACGATGACTTGCTTGGCATCGACTTCGTCCAAGGGGAACAAAGTGTTAAAAATACTGGTGATAGCGAGCGGCTTCACCACCTTTGCTTTGCAGTTGAAAACATCTTGAGCTTCCATTATGTTTGTTCGCTTCGACGACTGTCACGGTTATGGCCGGTACGCTGTCAGGATGCCCCTTTTATAGGTGCATGCTGATTGGACGTAGGTTCTTGAGGGGCTGTAGGGCCCTAGTGTCTTGAAAAATGTGTTTTAATATATCACCACCATAGCATTGTTGCCTGTATTATTGGTGGGAGAGAATAGGGTTAAGAAAGTTTACATCGGAATGTTCTGGGCGTGATAAAAAAAAGGTACATGAGGCTATGCTTTGAAGTTGTAGTGTGCTATGAGACGTGCTGGAAGTGTTTTTACGTATAAATGACAGATGTGACTTTATACGGGGTGGAAAACTATAACTGTCAAAATATTCTTGTCGATAAAGATGGTGACCCAATACGTCCCAGGCTTGGTGTGTGGATCAGTGTTGATGACTAGAGCAGCAGGTAGAGCTATTATTACGGGTAGTTGATCAGCAGGAAAAACACCTGACTTTACAGAACGGAACCACAGGATTGTTTTCAGCGCACGTCTTATGGTGTGCGTTTCCATCTTCAATCATTCAATCTCGAAGTCCCTAAACGATGGAGGCTGAACAGAAATTCTATACTGAACTATGTGCCATGCACATGGTGCGGCCCAATTTAACTGTTTTCAAAGATGAACAACCTCTGTCGTACAGATCTACGACAGGTTTAGGCGTGTATTTGACAATATATTTTTTTATTTTCAGCCCCCTTGACGTAGACGTTTTCTGCATGCGCTGTGGCACGGGAGATGAGGGATTCGAGCAGGCTGTAATCCACATCACCACTATCCCAGGGAATACAGTTCAGTTTGTTGACGATATAGTCAGATTGCTTTTTAGCGGCGGCTGAAAGTTCCTCGATAGCGTATAGGGGTTTTAACACCCAATGTTGATGTAATGTACCACATAAAAATAAAATTCTAAGTTCCTTGACGATAATTTCTTTGTTGTCGTCGATGAAACTCTGGAAATCCACAATGACGTCCATGATTTAAATGACGAGTGTAAGGGGCGGGATGTCGCTTATATTAACTCCCATAATCGGTCACGACGTTTCTGTCCTTGTCGATGGTGATGATGGTGGCTGACTCCCCATACACGATACAGTTGACGGTTTCAGTGAGATATCTGGTGAAGCTCACTTTGATGTTCAGAGAAACATGCCTCATCAAATTCCAATGCAATGTCATGTGGGTGGACAGATTAGGTGTGAGATAGAAAGCCATGAGATGATATCCCTTAGAGAAGGCTTCCCGTGTGATGTCGTTACCTTCATTCATGAAATGGATACTCATTCTAGAAAACAGTGTGTGGTAGGACATGATATAATTGCTGTTTGAATAATCGGGCTGTAGCAGTTTCGAAAGCACTTGTTCTCCGTCCACGTAAAGCGAGAAATGGTTCATGCCATAGTTTTGGAAACTGAACGTGCTCTAGGTGGCGTCTCCCTTGAACGCAGCATTTGATACAAATACCATGATGCATGGTTTGGGTAAATGTCCGGTGAATACGTTGTCCAGTGATTTCCCTTGCACAACCCTAGGAATAGTGAATGTTTTTACTTCCACGCGGGTGATGGGATATTTGCAGGACTGAAGTTGAATGCCTCGGCATGTGCCAACAGTATAGAAGGTGCTACTTTGACACGTCGCACTAGAAGGCCGACTTAAGCGATTCGAACCTTAAAGTGAGGGAGTTTAGGGGCGGCCATAAGACTAAACGCGTCTCTGGAACGAACCAATTACACTCTGAGTTAGGTGCCGTTCAATAGATATTTCTCTTGGTTAAACACATCACATTGTTGATACCCAAAAGATCCACCCTCTTATTTTTTGTGGTGAGACTGCGATGAGCCTCAAATCACTTGTTGCCAGTGTTAACCTCCTCAAAGGTTCCGAGGCTGTCTGCGAGTCACAGACCGCAAGTCAAATGTGTTCCTTTGGCGTATGTTTTAATTGAGCAGTGTCTCAATGTACGATCTACGTGTTGCTGGGTGGTGAGACTAGTTTTTGGTTTAAAAACACATCCACTTATGTGAATAGCGAATTCAACCAATTGTTGAAGAGAACGATTTGATCCACCTCTGTGAAAGCGCCACCGTCGGGTTTCATGCTGGCCACCCTGAAATAGATCATAGTCTGTGAAAGACCGATATAGAACTCGCCTTGTCCGGTAACGGTAAATTCGATGGGCAAATCATCGGTTAGAGAAGAGACAGGTTCTTATTGGAGCCATTGTCCACTCTCAAGACTGGTTTAAGTGGGTGGGATGGAAAAGATTTCTAGTTCAATTCTGGCACACTCGCAGATCTGGGGGTGTAGAAACGACATTTCAACTGAAAATATCTACTGCTTCTTTCTTGATGTTTTTATTTCGTGCAAAAGGTGACCTGGCGGTCTAGGGCTAGGGTGTCGGATTTCTGTGCTGGTGGCCGGGGTTCAATCCTCGGTCCCAGCACAGATTTATATGATTACCAAACCCTTCCTTCACCTCTGACAAGACATCTTGTGATTCCACGTTAAGCTGTAGATCCTCCATTTCATCTCACAATCACCCTACCATTACACATTAGCGTAAGTGCGTACAACCCGAACTGTTATTAAGACGCGATGCTAATAAAAATATTTCGTGCATCGACAGAAGACTGACACCGGTGCCTCTTACGACGGCTTTTATAGCCTTAGCTGTTCGTCAGTGTGTCGATCTTCTGCTCCACCTTGCGTTTCAGTTTTTTTTCAGCCTCGCCGAGACGCTGTCGTAGAGCTTCTTTGAAAGGACGCCGCTGATTGGTGACGTCCAAGAGCACGCCGATACCGATATGAAGCGCCTGTTTTCCCATTGTTTTAGCGCCGCTTCTCAGCAACGGTACGACGCTTTTGAAAAGACAACTGTAAAAACACTCTATCCCATGCCCGCGTTGATAGGGAACACCGTGGTAGATCGAAGATATTCTTGTTCCAGCCTGGTTGACGTAGTATCTTTGGCAGGGACAGATCATGTTGAGCAGCGTCAAAAATGAAGTTTCACGCACACTTTTACAAACTCGAATGGTACAAGTTCACAAGTGTGTTGATATATTGATTCCAAGGCTTTGATTTCATTTCTAAATACGAGCATGAAGTCAACGGATTATAGCTAAGTGTATTATGTATGCCGTAGAGATAGTTTGTGTTGTTGATACCGATGGTACGTAAAAGTGGTGCCATAATGTCACCCACGAGCTGATGATAGATGATATCAATGTAGAAGTACATTAGCGATGACAAGCCTAGTAGAATGTTGAAGGCGTACGGCGACTTTTTGACTTTTATCAGATTATACTAAAGATCAAAACCGGGCTGTAGACTTAGTTGACTTGATAAAGTCAGTAGCTCTATATTTGGTGAAGAAGAAACAATGTCCACTTTTTTGTTGGGTTTTGTGTACTAGAATACAACTCCATAATTCCCTTTAAATGCCTCTACTTCGTTTAGGGCCTTGACCAATTCATGGATAGTGCTGTAGTTTCCAGGCAGGCTGTGTTCCTTGAATATTTGTTCCACGCCTTTAGCGTCCACCCAGTAGTACCATAAAACATTTTGGCCCTCGGGTACGGTGGTGAAAGAACACTTATATTGGAATTCTGTGAGAGCGACTTCCCACCGGCCTTCGAGTGTAAGACGGTAGGGTAGTTGTGTGGTGAAATTGGCGAGAGTATTTTTCCGGAAATATCCAATAGATCTGTCGCTCGGCAAAGTGATTTAAAACTGGTCCTTCAAGGTAGGTCGTTGACTTAACTGGCAGGAATACAAGATCTAAACTTGGTGGGGTAAACTTTCCACTGCCCATACACTTTCTTTCTGCCACCTTTACCCTTGAACATTAACTTTTCGTGCATCCGTGCATGCAATACGAGCATGAATAAATCCCGTGGAGATGTCACGGTAACTTTGGCTATTCCTTCTACTTGATATATAGACGGACAATTTGTTTCCAAGTGAATTTTGGGGTGGCCGATGGGATATTGCTTGTAAACATAAGGATACAATGAACACACATCCAAGTACTTGATATTCTCCCCACAAGAAAGGTCTGCTTCGTGGAAGAGCTTGATACATTTTGTACGCCCGCCAAAGAATGCATCCCTAGGGCTGAGAGGCTCCTTGGTATAAACCTCGTGCCGGGGTACAAATTGCCGCAAGTTCTTGTCTGTGCGTTTCATCGCATTAAACATACACTCCCACATCTCTACGACCATGTAGCCGGCATTCTTAAGCTTTTACACGCAAGCCATGGCCACTTTATAGCACGTCTCTATAGTCTCAAGCTTGCTGTTTTTGATAGGGGTGGTCCTGTCAGGAAAACAGAGAGGGCACCCGTGCCGATAACAGCCCTAAAAATGAAGACGGAGGTGGTATCTCCATCTTTAAAAAACGCCGACTACACCTTGCCCTAACACATATTCCTCACAGTCATGACCTGCATGAAGGATAGAGACACCACGTCTGTGGGCCTCCCAGCAGAGCCATTGTGCGTTGTTAACAGGCGATATTTTGTTCACACGCTTTAATTATCAAACAAAGAAACAATTAGTTTACTATGAGCCTACCTTTGCGAATGGTGACAGAGTACCTGGATTGATGAGATGATAGCTGGGGCTCCCCAATCTTGTTTCTTGAGCACTTAATAATTATTTTACATGAAAAAGTTCCATGTCTGTATACACCGAGACTAAAAGACGCTTGGACACTGTTTTTCCGTTATACTAAGAAAAAGCGTGGCATAGGCGAGCCCAGAGCCATTAAGAGAGAAGCGTCATTGCGGTGCTGACACCTAGAGATAATTAATATAATTAATTGCAAAAAATAGAGAACATCTGGTCCAGTAGGTATTCATACTAAACAGCCATTGTATGGCGACGTGGGACTGTTGGTCTGCACACTGGTAGCCACCGTTAGGGATGATAACGACGGTATTATCTTTAGGATGACTTCGGTGGTAAACCAACATGGCTGCTCCTGAGATCGTACACGCCTCTCCGAAAGGATCCACCTTTCATTTTTACATAAGCATATCTCTAAACTTCAGGCAGGCCTTCCGTAGGATCTCTACATCTTTTACGCAATACAGTTCCAACTCACGGTTAAAATCAAACTCATAATGTTCTTTGACCAAGGCGTCATACCACTTCTCAAAGTTCTCCTTTCCCTCAGCCGACATCTCACCGATAACGTAATCCTCCTTTGGCGGAAAGATATCCCTATAACCCGCGTTTTATTTTTTATTGAAAAAATGGGGGAAATGTTCCTTGGCCAAAGACTCGTCTGAGCCAAATGTCTTGGGCATCTTGGACAATGACATTGGGAGAAAGCTCAGTGAGTCAATAAATTGGAGCGGGCAATAACACACGAACATAATTTTCCCACCGTTCATTATAAGCTCTGAAGTACATTTTTTAACCATCATATATTTTTAAATAAAATTCTCATCATAGCCTCTCGCATTTTAGCCTAAGAAGGAGATATCCTTAAATTTTGTTGCTTTAATTTGCTCTATAAATCCGAAAAATTGAGTCATTGTGGTATCACCCTTGAATATGCGAGTCCTATCACCTCCACATTCAATGCAATGATGGTAATTTACATCAATATGAAGGCAGTCCTTGCAACACGTCTGTACGACACAGAGATTAGGCTAATGCAAGTACTTTTTGACCGCCCCTTAAAGAAGTGTTTCTTGTCTGCATTTAAAATCATAGAGCACAAACATGAAATTGCTCTTTTCCAGTGACGGCTTCATATAGCAGAAATGACCAAAAGGATTATGGATCTCGCATTCTCTATAAAAAGTCTCATTACACCTGTATGAATTATTTGATCTTTACAAACTGAAAAATTGCCCACAGACCTCACAAACCTTTTTTACATCACAGACCAACATGTGACCTCTGCAAAAACTGAAACGTTTATGGTTATCACAATATTTCAGATTTGTGAACCAACGCTCACAGTCTTTACAGGTCACAGTTCGACCTCCACTGCAGACCGCTTTAGCGTAGCTCTCTTTGCACGCTGATTTACATTTGTGCTTGTTTCTATGATAAAACCGTACACGGCACTCGTGGCAAAAGTTCGAGTATTTAAATGCGGCTATCAAGGATGTTATGACGTCAAAATGGTGTTGCTTATCGTCGTGAAAATACAAAAATAGGTAGCTCTTAAAGAATGTTTGGGAGGAATAGACCCCTCATATAGGACCTGTCTCCCCTGAAGTTCCCTGAACGCTTTGATTTTGTATTCGGAGAGGTATGTTTGAAATTGTTTCAGTTCAATGATTCCACCACCACTTTTCACAAGGTTCACCCAGGCATCACGGCATAGTTCCTCTGCTTTGAGTTTTTGAATAGGATGACCCATTTTGATTTGTTTAAAGGTTTTCACGTCAAAGCATTCTGGCTCTCTTTTAACGTCACACACAGCCTTAGTGACAACCAATGCAGAGGCAAGACAAATTGTATCGCCGCCATTTTGAATCGTAATGATTTCTTTGTTATTCCGGCTATATGTGCTAGCAGGGGATAGCTTATCACAATGATGTGCACTCCTACGAGGCTCCTTAAAATGGCTGAGTTTAACGTACAGTGGTGCCGTACTTAAGAACAAGCTATTAATTTACAACACGTGACTTACGTTATCGAGCACGGCTCGAGCGTCTAATTGGTCCACCTTCATAAAACAGATGAATAGAGGATCAACGTCGTGTCTATGCTGTCCAAAAGTAAGCCGACATGATCATCGGCACTGACACCATGGTTCTGCAGCCGAATGAGCAGATCAGTAATTTGTTCTTCAAGCCAGCTTAATGCATCACGATCGCTTGCTGGAGCACCAAGATGTACGGTAATTTCTCTACCGGTATAAAAGAAACGCCTCAATTGTTTAATTCTCTACTCGATGATTCGACGAGGGATTCCTTGGGACAAAGCACCACCATCCTGATTTACCGGGCCACCAATTTCCGATTGTGACGCCGAAGTTGGTCCCGCTGTCGCCACTGCCAGGGGTTGCGGGAGGACCATGGACCCCGTTTTCCCTTCCGCAGCCTGGGCTCGAATACCATCTCTCTGTCTTGGTGGCGGTGCTCCTGCGGTGGGGTGAATGAGTCTCACAGCCGGCGGCGGCGGGAGGAGGAGCTGCTATTCCCACCCTCCATTTGAACTATAACACAAAAGCACGTGTCAAAGTAATCACTTTAAACAAAATTGTTCCAAACATATTTTATGCAAACTACTGCGTACTTTTTCCCTTTAAAATGATACCACAAAATATATAATACTTTTCATTTTCAATTTATTTTCGGTATTAATATAATATGTCACAATTTTCCTAAACATAATTGCTTTAACTGATACCAACATTCTCAAAGTGTGTGTAATAAATACACTAGAACCCTAGATCATGTACAAAATACAGTCCAGGGCAGTTAATTTAACACTATGAAAGGTTAAACCTACACTTTCACCTCTGTCAGGGAATTTAACCCAGGACCCTTGGCTCAGTAAACCATTATATAGGTTTTCCCTCCCTTTTTAATAATTGATTAAAGCAACAATATAATTTCCCCTGTTAATTATTATGCCGATATATACTTAAAACAGATTGTAACACTAAATCTAAGCTACCCCCGTTTTAAAATCATATAATTAACCATCAAAGCGCAAAAAAAATCGTCTCTAAATTGAATTGCAATGCCATCTGTTATTCCTATAAGTAACCAAGTTTACCTAAAAAATTGTTTTGACTCTAAAGTGACTTGCAATATCATCTGTTATTTCGATAAGTAACCAAGTTTACCACACCGTGCTAAGGATTGAAGAAATCTACCTTTAAATAAGGTATTGAGGGAAAGCATGTCTTAACACAGATTGGTAAAAATAGATGTTGATGTTAGAGTGGTAATTTTTAATGGTTAGAATTAAGTGTTCTATTGGTAGAAATAATTTTATTTTAGAATTAAATAAAGCAATTTTTTCATTGAATATTATAATTTAATTTAAATCCGTTACTGTTTTCCAGCCTAAATCTCAGGTCACTTTTTATTAATAAATGCGAATAACTTAAAAACTAGGACATCCACAAATTTGACCCGTTGTCTGTTAATTTATCAGACAGACATTTTTTATCCGTGTCGGGAATCTAAGCCGGGACCGATAATTTAGTATACAGACATGCTATCGAATGTGCTAAGGTGGCGGTTGAATTTGATCCAACACCTTTCAAACACGGCTATAGTGCCAATTATAATTTTCTCTATTTTCTTGTTTGTAATGATAACCTTTTATACCATGAATATAAAAGCTAATATTTTTGAAACGATTAGCTGACAAAAGGTTTTGGTATGCCAGCGAAACAACGGTGGTTTGGGGAAGAGAGGATGTGGATAGCTCTTGCATAATAAGCTGTCTATTTCCAACCTAGTGGCTATAGTATAGTTACTTGTAGACGGTGCTAAGATATATAATGGCAAACTTACATATCAGCCGGCCTACCACGTCCAATTCACCCCAAACATCAGGGATAGAATTTCCGCTAGCGTCGGTAAGGTCCTGGGGGCTGAAGGCTGACGGCAGCTCCATGCAGAGCACCGACCTCTTCTAGGAGGTGCGCTGGTACAGGGCCCGTCGCTTAGCCGCTTTAAAGAGGCGGTGCCAGCACATACACTGTTAAATTCCGTACGGGTGCTATTAGCTCCCCCAGGCCAGTGTCCAGCTCGTACAGATCCCAATATTTTGAAATTAAATAAATACATTTTAATTACAATCGTGGGAGAAATAAACCACTGACAATTCTATAAAATCTATAGCAGGTCACTAATTACCCATGGACCAGTCGCCATCCGCCAGGCAAATTCCGTCCTCGCTAAAAATATCTAAAGGGTCCGGGCTATCCAGCGCTACCGACGTTGCAGGTGGAGGGGGTGAGTCTTATTCTTGACGGTCTGTCAAATTAACAAATACTGCTGTTCACCAAAGACGTAATAAGCAAAATAGTAACCATTAAAATTTACAAAACGCTTTTAAAACATACCTGAATTTATACAATTTTCCAGAGCGTCGAAACTCATCATGATGTTTACTAGCTGCATCTATTAATCATAATGAACGAATGTAATGATTTCAAGGTATATTTAATGTCGCTTCAATGGGATGTGGCACAGGTAAAGGTGGCGGCTTCTCATTGATCGAAAATATTGTTTCTGCATCGGTGATTGCCCGAGCTGAGTAAATTAGCATCTATTTATAGTTATCTGACATTCACGCTAGCTCTCCCTCCGAAGATGGACGTCTTTCTCCGGTGCTGGCTAGCGGGATCCTTGAAGGACCGTCGGTCGTGTTTATTTCTCCCACAGTACTAATGTGGGTACACATCTCGCCCTGGGATGGGAGAAGGTAGGGGTTAAAGTACCTGCAAGATCGACAAATGTCAATTACTTTTATAAATACAAACCCTATATTGTTAGGCCAAAAGTTCCGGGATCGAATCCCGTATCCAGGTGTCAATGATATATAGCAGGCTTAGGCTGGTTTCCTCCCTTATCGTCCACTGCTTGTACCCCTGATGGGTAGTAAGACGCAGTTCTATATACCGATAAGCTTAACTTCGTGGCTATTAGCAGGGAGATAGGGGGGAGGGTTCGATTCCCCCCTCGTGTTCTGGTTTCAATGACGCGAAAATGTGGGTACACATCTCATCCTGTGACATAAGGAGGTAGGGGTTCAAGTCCCTTAGAGGGCAACAAACGCTAATTACTTCACATTTCAAACCCTTGTAAATGCTCTTGCACATTTCACCTGGCCAAAATCAGTTTTTATCTCACGCCTGACTGAAGAGCTTAGTTCGAATCCCTGTCGTACGTGTGTACTGAGGCCGATCCTTGGGTAGCAATCTACCATCACGATGAATGTTATACTTGCATCGATGGCCGCATGGTATAAGGCGTCACTAGATGGGTGGTGACAGAGTGATCAATGTTAGAAGCAAATGCGGGTACACATTCTACCTGTTCATCCGGCAAAATGGTGGGGTGAAGGAAGTACGGCCGTTCTAACAGAAATTAGCTGTGCTAAAGATATCAAGGTTTGAATCCCGGTGTGCACGCCGTCTTAATGTCATGCTCCTGGCGGGGGAAAATCGAAACATTGGTCCCAGAATGGGCATTTAGAAAGCACATTTGAACCTGCGGCCTTCAGAAGGCCACGACCTATGCGCCAAGTGGTCTTGGGGCTGGGGGGAAGCATATCTAAGCCAGCAACCTTCAAAAGGCCACGACCGATGCACCAAGCGGCCTTGGGGGTTCATGACTCTTCAACAAGGTCGTTGCCACCTTTTTTTTAAATTTATAACAAGTTATTGTTGTTGTGACATCTGACGACCTCACAAAGAGAGTGCTGTGACGAAGTGAGGAGAGGGTAGGGATGAAGTGAAAGGCAGTCCAACATTGTTTTGTGAGAGGCAGCAGTCAGTGTAACTTAGTTCGTTCGTGAAGATGTAAGGAGGGTAGGGGGAGTGAGGGAATAGTGAAAGGGGTCATACGGCCAAAAACCATTTATCACACTCTTCGCTACGCTGCCGTCAGGAGATCTTCGTGCTCCATGTTCCCTCCGATGGCGAGGGAGGAACGCCCGACGCCGTGGAATGCACGCCAATAAATAAAAAATAAACTCCATCGCCCATCTCAATCCTATCCAGGCAAAAAAACCAATGAGCACACATAAAAAGTAATGATCTTACATAAAAAAGTATTGAGTGTACATAAAAAAGCAATGAGCATACATAAATAACCAATGGGCACACATAAAAAACAAGTTTAGACAAGAATAAACAAGTTTAGAACACTGGGAAGGGGGTCAAGAGTGTAGCATTTATTGGAAATAAGCTACAAAAGCGTTCGGAGAGTAAAGAAAGTAAACTCACCTTAGGCCCCATTCAGCTGCTTCAACTCACTATGTCCTCCCCGCACAAGATAAAAACAACATTCCTCTATGAAATTGACCAAGCAACTAAAAGAGAAAATATCATGCAAGACTGAACATTTCTGTATCTCGAGGCGTGGCGGGAAATGTGTGGTGCGCGTGCGCAAGACTGTGATGTTATGTTGTTGGAACATGTGGCCTAGAATGATCTACTAGCTCCTCCGATGTTCCACTGTTGTCTTTTTATCCCCTCCCTCTCTTCATTTGTTTTGTGTTTGCTGTTGTTTTGTTTACCCTTCTTCCCCCTTTCAGAGCTAGTTTGAGCATATATAATGGTGTAATCCAAAATGTAAGGCACTCTTGTCAGGATTGTGTCCTCGGACACACCTAGGTGTCCAGGATGGTTTAGGAAGGTACTAAATTCCTTTTAGGCTAAATGTACATAGAAATTCCTTTTGGCGAGTTAATATTCATAGTTCATAAAACTTTATAACCTGAAATCTTCTATTTATTTACTTCGACATGAAGTCCCATAAGGGTTCGTGTGATGTCACGACTATCTGTTTACAAATCACTTTTGAGAGATTAGACGTTTATTGCCCATGTGTCAGAGAAATGTTATTATCTGCGTGGCAGAAATATATTATATTGTTGTCAAAGTAAATGCTTGTAACTTATTGCCCATATGGCAGGGAAAGTTTATTGTTGCGTAAGGAATTACCTGTGTGGCAGGAAAATATTGTATGGTCTCATGAAAAAGGTATTAGAAAATATAGCCCATACGGCACCAAAAGTTTTATATTGTTATGGAGGAAATTATATTTGTTACTACCTTTTGGAGTAATCTTATATATTACATTGAATTGTAACCAATTCATGGCTACTGAAAGTTCCCGTAACTCTTGTTTTGTCATAGCGTGATATTACACATATACTGTTCAATATTTATCATCAATAAAACTAAAATGTTATTTTCGACATATGTCATTTTATCAAACTTTTATGATATATCCTTCGCTTGTACCCGTAATATATATTGGAATAGTTGGGGTGTGAGTTCATGGAAGCAGAAAGTGAATAGAGCAGTGTCGGCCTATTCGCTTTTTGTTATTATCCTATCGGCTCCTCTGCAATAATTGTTTCCTTTTTTTATGGTCAATTTATGTTGTGCGCCAGCCTTATTCTTTTGGGAAGACTAAGGGCGGTGTTACAAGAGGAGGGGGAAACCAACAGCCAATCAGAGAGCGAGGGTTGGGGTCACGTGATCAGCTCTAAGCCAATCAGAGCGCTGTTCCCAAACGCAGGGGACACTACTGATGATGTTTATAGTAATGATGAAAGTAATGATGGTGATTATAGTGATGGTTATGATGATGTTGGTGGTGGTGTTGCTGATGCTGATTGTGATGATGGCGATAATGGTGATATTGATGATATTGGTGATTAATATGATGACGGTGGTGATTGTGATAATTATGATGATAATAATGAAAATGATGGTGATAATTATGGTTATGGCGTTGATGATGATGATGATGATGGAGATAATATCTATGATGGTGATGCTGGTGTTATTGATGATTATGGTGATGGAGATAATAGTGATGATGGTGGGGATGATGATGGTAATGTTGATGATGGTGACGAAGGTGATATGAAAGCGCAATTCCCAGAGTGTGCTGCTAACACGGCCGGCCGGTTCTCGTTTGGCGCGTGGTTTGAAATGTATAATCTATTTTTCTCTCTTTAATTTAAAATAAATAAAACGGGGAAGCGGCAAACCGCGACTATTGAATCAGCGGCTATGGTGGTCCTACTGTAATTTAAAAACCTTGACAAATAGGTACCCCATGTATACCAAATCACTAGAGCCAGTCTTTAAAATATTCAACTTTAAAAAAAATATTTATGAATAAGTAAACTACCCTTGAAGAAATTTCCGCCCCTAAACAAGTATAGGCCTTATAGTATTTTGCAGCATTGTTTGTTATTTGATTTTAAAATACTATAGTACCTTTTTTTTAATATTTCAATTTGTAAAAACGCAGTTCAAAGCTATGTTTCTATAATGAGTTTCAAACACTATTCTTCAAATTTTATTAAAGTGAAGCCAGTGGCTACATTTTGTTAAGTTGGTAGTCTATGGCTCGTAGGAACAAACTCGTAAATCAGGCCCCGTATTTTAACGACTTGTCATCTTTTTTTCTTTTTTGTTCCTCGCAGACAATGCTCATGTGTAGAAATATTCCATTCGTGAGCGCCTGGTTATACACATGTATATTTCAATGGACATTTTTTAAATAGTTTTTTATCACATTGGATTGAATGCTTAGTCTCATTTTTTAGTAATTTTTGAATAATATTTATGTATAATATTGTCGGTGATTATCAAATTCCTGGATGCTCTAACAAGAAACTTTTCACCACATAGACTCGTAGTAGATAATGCAGACTTGAAATGAATGAACTTTGTACAACTTTACTCGCATAGTCTGAGACTCACATTCCTGGTGAGTCACTGCAGCTAGACTGGACAGTGATGGAGGTCTGAAATCTTCCTGGTGAGTCACTGCAGCTAGACTGGACAGTGATGGAGGTCTGAAATCTTCCTGGTGAGTCAATACAGCTAGACTGGACAGTGATGGAGGTCTGAAACCTTCCTGGTGAGTCACTGCAGCTAGACTGGACAGTGATGGAGGTCTGAA
>CABFOW010008258.1:6649-18952 GCA_902141385.1 Timema californicum | reverse complement strand
GCGCGTTAAACCACGTGGCCACCGAAACGGTTTTAAGTCCTTATTGAATTATGCACGGTCCATGGCAGAAAGTCAAGAACGTTTGACCTTATTATATTTCAAAAAACTAAACTAAATATATCGACCTACTGAGGCAATCTTCAATATATATGATTTAATAAGCCCCTTTCCTATATTGAAATTCAGAGATAACAGTTCTACTGATTTTAACAAACGAACACTCGTTTTAAAGGTTAGGGGTTTAGGATGCCGAAAAAAAATTACATATATTCCAATATATGTGAACGAAGATCCAAAATTTCCAGCTTTGTTGCTGTGTGCGCATTGGTTCATCTGTTCAGTAGGCTTATTCTTTGTTAAATCGCGAAGGAAATCCTGATATGTATGAATGTATATTGGCAAATAGAATATTTCGTTTAGGTTAAAAATAATAACTCAAATATTACTAGGTGTAATGGCGTGACAAACAACATTTCGTAAGAAATATGTTTATTAACAAACCAATGATAGTAGGTAAAAAAGATGTATCCTTGTTTGTAGTTTGCTTTTTATTCTGTATCTTTAAATATTTGCCTCTGGTCACAAATTGGCCGTTACAATAGCCAGTCCTAACACACCTTTTACTAATATTCTTTGGTAGAGAGAATTAGTTTCCTATGTTGGGGAAATATTTTTCACTTTAATTATAATCAATCAATGTTTCACGTTTTAATCTTTACCAAATATTCTTCTTTAGTTGGTTAGTGCTGTCCGCACCATCTGGTTGAAAGCATATATACTGGGGTAGTGCAGAAAATGCGGCGGTTACCTGCTGCCTCCCACAGTAAATTTATACGAGCGATTACGAAAGAGCTTGCCAATTTTGGCGGGAAAGGTATTATCACATACCTCCCGATGTTCTTTTACATGCCACAATAAACATGCGACCAACCGTTTTTCTCTCCCCCCTCACCCCCACCCCCTCCACGGAGGAAATTATGCTAAAGATTTTTATCGCTCAGGAAAAATCCGTCAATCTCGGCTGGGTTCGGACCCAAAAATATATGTCTTAGTTTCATAATTATGTACAATCATTCATTGTTTACATCACCCTGGAAAAAACCTATCAAAACCTCAACATAAATTGCAGGGGGAGCCGGATTTACGGCAGAGATCAAAGGGCCGTAAAAAAAATTGAAGGCCCCAAAATTAAACACATTTTTATCACCGTTTCATCATTAAAATTTCTTATTAAAAATTATTTAACTAAGGAACTATTGTCATTACGATAAATTAAATTTGTTCAAAAAAATATTAAAAGTTTTTTATTAATAAATAAGGACAGAAAATGATGCCAACCTTTGAAAATGTTAAACTTATATAAATATTTGTATTAAGTTTGTGGAGGTCCTGATGCTTAGTCCTTGTCACTCCCGTTCTACCTCCATAAATCTGAACCTGAACTTAACAGCAGGGCCAAGACTTTGAGGACCTAAAAACGACAAAAAATATATTAAAAAATTATAAGAAATTACTTTAAATTTTCAAAATATATCCAAAACATATGAACAAAACTCGTAATAAATGTACACAACCAAATCAAACAAATGGAAAATAAAAAATAAATATGCAATGAAAGGCCTTTAATCAAACTCTTGCATTCGGTTACATTTAATATTTTACAAATATTTGCTCAAGAAGTAATAGGTACCCCGTCCCAAAGCAACCCTCTCCAGGAATGTGTATTTTACAACAAGCAGAAAGAATACAAAGTACACCGCCAGCAGTATCTTCTTAATCCGAAAACTGTGTTGAAACATTTATTGGGAGTAGTAATGCATTTTTTAAATATTGATGATATTTAAACATATAATACTTATACAAAATACGTTGATTTAATTTACTCAAAATTACTTTAAAATATTTAAAAATTAAATAAAAACAAAGCGAACCAAGAAAATAGGACATACAATTCCATGATGACAAAAAATGACCAGACTGACTGACTGACTGACTGACTGACTGACTGACTGACTGAATGACTGAATGACTGACCGAATGACTGACTGAATGACTGACTCACTCATCACTAGTTATCACACTTCCCACAAAGCTAGAGGGCTGAAGTTTGGCACGGGTGTTCCTCATGAGCTAATTAGGAAAAGTAAATGTGTTTTATTCCGATGTTTTGTGATTAAGGGGGAGAAATCGGGGTAGCTACCCTTGTTATACTATGGATTTATCGCACCTCTCTTTAGGCGTCAGTCGAAGTACTATGGAATCAATCACCCCGCTTTGGGCGTCGATTGAAACACTACGGATTAATTCCTTGATATAATGCTGGGATGATTTATAGGTTGTTTAAAGCTCCGTGATCGAGCGCCTATCATCACTGTACGTAAAAGATACCGTTTAATCAGCTGTATATAGCTCCGTGTTCGAACACTAATTAAAGAAAGAGAAATGTTGATGGCTGTTATTTCCCAAACGGTTTATTTAAATTACACCAGTAAATTACTTGTACATATTTCAATTAAATGTTTTATATCACTGCACACTTGTAATATTGATGTGATTTATATTATACTGTGTTAGACTGACTTATGCGTGAGCTGAGATCTCGGTGTAGATGTTTGGATCCCGGAGATGCCTTAAACATACGCACAATGGTTTATATATAACATACCCCTTGCCTTCCTCTCCCCTTTTCAAGAGTGTAAAATCCAACTAATATAAAGAGTCCTGGCGACAGGTTTTGTGAAGGCTAGCTTCTTATTGGTATAGGGAGCTGGCGTCTTTTGCCAAATACTATGAAGTTGTTCCCTTTAACAAGAATTGACGCATTAGATATTTTAACAAGAAAAATTGTATAAAAAATATATTTTAGGGGTGAAATCCTTTTTCACATTGTTTCTGAGAAGCGCGTGTTTCTTCATGGATGAATCTTAAAAAGATACTCTACATATATTACTTTAAATAAAATTGACCTTCATCCATGACTTTTTACATAATTTAGATTAATCCAAACCGATATCATTACACCCTAATCAACAATATTGCTTTATAGACTCTTTTTAATCGTTTAGAGGGTAATAATCCGATAAGTTTGTTCTAATAATGCCTTAGAAAAAATATAGTAATTGTTTTTAACCCCGTAGATGCTTCTAAGGGGAGGAAAAAACTAAATACAGACAGTTTAATCAAATATGTAATTAAGTTTAAATATGCAACTCAAGAGACGATGTAAGTCTGTAGTTTATATTTTGCTGAGTTTTGTAGTGTATGTGTGAGTGAGAGGGCCCGGCCCGGGGTGGTGTATGGTGGGGGGAGTGGTGGGAGGGGGATATCTGTCCAGTCGCACTCAGCTGATAACGCCCCAGATAGTAGACAAGGGATCCTGCCGAAAATAAAACTCCCCATGAGAAACGATACATGGTCACCTCCTCTCGGTATTTCTCGGGTAGCGCTAAGAACCATGTCATTAAGCTTCAAACAAAAATTCCTCATTTTCATCAAAAAATAAATAATAACACACTATCCCGTGCGAAGAACGGGGATTCACCTAGTTTCCTATAAAATATACATTTCTACANCTAAGAACCATGTCATTAAGCTTCAAACAAAAATTCCTCATTTTCATCAAAAAATAAATAATAACACACTATCCCGTGCGAAGAACGGGGATTCACCTAGTTTCCTATAAAATATACATTTCTACAACCGTGATGAACAAAAAAAAAAAGAAAAAAGATGACATGACATAATCCGTACTCTGCTTGAAAGCTACACTATGACATAATGGGAAGGTGTAAGGTGGTCGTAGTCCTGCCATCTATCGGGGGAAATGCGTTACTACAGTTCTACAATGTAAACCACACCATGATTTTGACCAAACCTTAATAAACGGGTTGTCGCATTGCGCGAAATATTGCCGAAAGAGAACAGATCAGTACTCCGGTTTCCCCATCCAATCCCTAACCAGTAAACAGGTGTCGGTAGGTCAGGGAATACGATGTGCGCATGCGCTATTCTTATCGACCACCTGCAATACCGCGACGCTACGGCAAAACGTGCAGTGCGGAGCGAACGCCCAACAAACCTTACAAGTTCCAACAAGGAGGGCCCCATTCAAACGAGGAACTTAGTGATGGCGAACTTTATTGTAAGAAAAAAAAGAAGGGTGGGATTGATTTAGTCACCACAGCGTATAATATAATTCACTCAGCCTTTTCACAAGGCAACAATTATTATCATTATAGTTATAGGCCCGTCGACACAGTGAGGTCATTAGGGCACGACATTAAAAACGAAGTAAGATCCCTATTGGAGAATATAATAAAAATAACTCACCCAGCCGGAATCGGCAGGTGAAAGCATTTAAATAAATTAAAATATACAAATAATAAAATATGTACTAAAATGTTAAAAATAAATCTCAATATGAGGTAATTACCAAATGAGCCACTATAAAAAATGAACTCAAATGCAATTAAAAATATTCGACTGGAGTATAAAACGGAATAAACATATTATGATAGATTATTATTATTATTATTAGCACCGCGTCTTACTACCCGTTCGGGTTATACGCACTTACGCTAATGTGTAATGGTAGGGTGATTGTGAGATGAAATGAAGGACCTACAGTTTAACGTGGAATCCGAACCACAGTGGAGGCCTGGCATTCCCCACATACACAAGATGTCTTGTCAGAGGTGAAGGAAGGGTTTGGTAATCAGATAAATCTGTGCCGGGACCGAGGATTGAACCCCGGCCACCAGCACAGAAGTCTGATACCTTACCCCTAGACCGCCAGGTCACCATTTATTATGATAGACAGGGAGCCAGCCGGAAGAGCTGGGAACCTGTAGCAGTATGTTATATTCATGCCCCACAGCCCATTACCGGTCTTGGCAGACCACTTAAGCGAGTCCCAACTCCGGGGCCGAACCCGGGAATGGGTAAAAATATTGACTATTTTGAAAATATTACTAACAGTCTGCTGTTGTTAGAAAATATTTTTTTTAATCCAGCAGAAAATGGTCGGCAGCCATTTTGGGTGGTTCAAAACTCCCGTAGTAATTATTCGAAATTACAAAAATTTATCTAGTAAAGATATTCCTAAGTCTGCCAATAAGGCGGGAGGAGAATCACTAAATTTTTGACCCCATGAAATGAAAATCCAACGCGCGGTTGATTTTCACGCTCCTCCAAAATTGTGCGGTGTGCAAGAACGTATAGTGAATGCTTAGTGGCCTGATAGTGTGGTATCGAGAACACCCACACCAGTGTCCACTTAGCATCCACTTAGTCAAGTTCTTGCGTACGGCCCTGTTTTACAGACATTGTAACCTTAAGTTTACGGGATCGTGGAAATACTCCCGGGCAGTAGTGAAGTCACGTTGTAATATCACAATCCGTGACGTTAGCGTTTTGGGTGATAGCATTATTATGTATATAATTAAAATCAGTTCAGAAGCAGTAGCGGATACGAGGGGGTGAGGGTAATCGCTCGACCACACCCCTTTCTCGGAAAATAATACAAAATATTGAAACCAATACCTTAATAATGTTGTAAAGAATGACCGATTCTAACCTCTCCTAATCAATAACTCTTTTCAACTCGCCTCTAACGTGTAGAAAAGCAAGTGGTTTGAAACTAAAACTCTCCAATGTGTTTAGTATGATTGATAACCAATGATTTGTATTAAAATACATACATTTCTTTATTTATACCTACTAAAACTTTTAGGCCCAAGTACTGTATATATTTATTACTTCTATTGTGAGAGTGACTTTTTGTTTTATGTTTTTCCTATTAAAATTACAAATTTGTTAATCAAAATTATGTTGTTTTTTTCTTAAAGTCCTCTTTTTATTATTGTTATTATTAAATAAAATTGTTTTATAAACTAGCAATATTATTATTATTAAAACTATTATAAATAAAATTATTGGTTAGCTAAAATTTCTAGTTATTAAATTTATACTCGAAGGGCCCTTATTTAAACTAATCACCCCCCTCTACAAATAGCCTTGAATCGGCCCTCTTGTTCAGAAATTATCAAATTATTTATTCCTTTATTTAAATAAGATATTAAAATCCTTTGGTTAGTAATATATACATGGGTCGCTGTCCGATATCACACAGCAAATTAGAAACGGGTTGGATTGGATTAATAAAAGTCAGATCATAGTGTTCGACGCGGGATCGGTGTGTTGGCAGCATGAAGCTCCAACAGAGATTGCGGGTGATTTACTGTAAGAAAAGATGTACTTTAAAGTTCGTTCACGGTAGGAGTTTACCTCTGAAAGGCCTTTTTTCCCTACCAGAAATCTATTATATAGTAGGATATTGGTAGGAAAAAAGACCTTTCAGTGGTAAACTCCTACCGTGAATGAAGTATACTTAAGATTTATAGCTTCTAGAACTATCTACAACGCATTGCACCCCTCCTCATTACAAACGCTTGTTTACTTTCAAAGAAAACTCCAGCCTGTCTGAGCAAGAGAAGTTTGGAAGAGTGAGGAGCAATTCTACAGCCAACAGAATATTAGAATGTAGTACAAATTTGAATATCACAACGCATTAAATGTATTATATATGGATTAAAGGGGCGGATAAGACAATAATATCACAGCATGTATATTTGAGTTTGCTCTTTTAGAAAATATAGGTTGAAAGATAAATTTTGAGTTCATTTTACTGGCGTATATCAGTAAGAAGTGACTACGTGAGAATAGAGTAGGGGAGAGAGGGGAATGGCCCCACTTGTTTTGAAGTGGTCTAGCCTGTGCTGCGCTCTACTCCATCTTCTACCGAACCAACGCAACAGGATTCACCATTGTGGTCAAACGTTTAGTGACAAAAAACTGTTTTTGGTTTTCCGCTATTTTGATCTAAATATTGTATAAAAAATATTCTCATGTAAGTGCCAGAAAACCACGTTTTACTATTTTTCTTTTAATATATTTGCATGATTTGTATTTGAGAATAGATTCTAAATTTAGACTTGTTTTTAATGTTTCTAGTTTTCATGTGGCGATTTTTTTTATTTCATGAGATGCGTTTGGGGCAAATGCGGTCAGTTTGACCTCCATTTCCCCTCGAATATTTAAATGTTTAAAAAATATTTTTTTAATTATGCATTGTAGGATTATATTAAATATAATGTTTAAATTATTTAATTTATGTATATAAATTAATGATAACTCACTCATAAATAGATGGCAATGGTTATTTTCAGATGGATCGGAATAGAAAACGCCAAACAAAGAAGGCCACCTGGGACAAAAGTTGATTTAGAGGCTGCAGTAAGGCTAGTCAAAGAAGGAAACACTATGAACACGGTTGCGAAACGCTTAAATATTCCATTCAGCACATTGCAAGGTAGGATGAAAATAGGAGTTTCCAGTTTTGGGAAGAAAATCTGTTTTTAGTCATGAGCAACAACAAGCCTTGGCATCTCATGTTAAACTATTGGCATCTCTCTTTCATGGAATGACTCCTGTAAGAGCTTCGACGAGTTGCGTTTGAATTTGCTGAAAGAAATAATGTCAAACACATCTTTAATTCTTCAGCTCACCTCGCTGGGAAAGACTGGTTGTATGCCTATAAAAAAATAAATCCAACTTTGTCTATCAGGAAACCTGAAGCAACAAGCATCAATCGAATTATAGGATTCAACAAAAATAGAAGTATCGCGTTTTTATGAAAACCTAAAAGATGTCATGACGAAGAACAAATTTGAACCTTTTCAAATCTATAACGTGGACGAAACTGGAATCGGAACAGTTCAAGATCCAGGATATATTTTAGCTCCTAAAAGGCAGAAACGGGTGGGCTCATTGACGAGTTGGGAAAGAAGTAGAAATATAACGATATGTGCAATGAATGCTGCGTGTGGATTTATACCACCCATGCTTATTTTTCCCCGTCAAAGAATGACCATACTTTTGGAAAAAGATGACCCTCCAGGAACTAGCTATCATTGTTCCAAAAGTGTCTGGATTAATAAGGAGCTATTTCTAGTGTGGCTAAAACACTTTGCAACATTTTCAAAGCCAGATTCTCATAACCTCATTCTATAATTCTAGACAATCACACCAGTCACATCTCTCTAGATTCATTTGAATTTTGCAGAAACACTAGTATCATTATTTCAATACCTCCCCACTCTTCCCACCGAATCCAGCCTCTTGATGTAACGTTCTCTGGACCTCAAAACAGGCTTATAGTAAGTAGTGTGACCTTTATATTAAATCAACACCTGCAAAAAATTACTCCATATGATGTTGCAAGTATTTTTAATAAAGCATATTCCAAAGTCACAGCAATCTCAAAAGGAGTTTCTGGGTTTCACTCTACAGGAATCTACCCATTGAATCCCGATAATTTCTCAGAGGAAGATTTCTTAGTGCATACTACCCAACCTGAAGTATCCAATTGTGCTGATTTGGATGAATCATTTTTCAATAAACCTACCTCTTCTTCAGAGTTACAAGCCGCTTCTGAAGGCACTCCCATTTATAGTACTTCTGCCTCAAGCTTGAAAATTATCACACCAATTTCAAACAAAACTAAACCACAGACGACAATAAGAGACATTTCTCCAGTACCAAGTACAAATCAAGACAACCCAATCAAGGCCAAAGAAGGAAACAACATTCCCAAATTCTTACAGGCACACCAATTAAGTCAATGCTGTCAGAAAAAAATGAAAACCGTTTTGCATTACAATCCAAACAAGTGAAAGGAAAGATGAAGATTCAAACGAAAAATGCAATGCAAATTAAAAAAAAAAAGTTGAAGAAACCTTCTGGACTTCGATAGTACATCGACGGAAGATATTTCTTTTAGTGAAGATAATTTGTGTGACGATTGATATAAATGATTGTGACAAGGAGATTGACAAATGTTTTATCTGTGACGAGTTCGGACAAGATGGAGAGACATGGTATCGGTACACATCTTGTGGAGTATGGGTTCACGAAGAATGTAGCGGGTGGGACACACCAGAAGGATACATGTGTGACGTATGCATAATTAAAAATTGCCACTCAATGTAAACAAATGTTGACTAAGTTGAATTAGATTTTTTGGCTTATGTATGTTATCAAAACAAAGACATTCTGGAAAATATTTACTCTTAAAACTTTTTTTTTACTTTTCACTTTAGATTAAAAAAAATTCTTTTTATAGTTATTTTATCATGTAACCTATTGTCTATCATATTTATTTTAATTTCATCATTATTTTGACTAATTGATATGCATATTTATGTTTGCTGTTGAATTACTATGTTTCAAATTATTTTACACATTTTTTAACAAATAAAATAAAAATACATATTTTACCATTGTAAAACCATGGGAGCAATAGTGACCGTGATTATCCGATAGGGTAGCAAATGGCGGTCAAACCACTATCTATAGTTTTTTTGTTTGATAGGCAAAACATCATAGACATTCTATTTTGTACAATGTAATCTTCAAAGTAGAATCACTAAGCTATATGATCGTATCTATTAAGTTTAATTAAAATAAATACGTTTCAGTATTTTATGTTTTTGTTTAAGTGACCGGCATTTGCCCACACTTAGTGCAAGGACGTAGAGTAACTACGCTGTGGCGTAGTGTTAAGGATACGCGTTATATCCTACGGAAATTAAAAAAAAAATACTAAAATACAATACAAATAATTCTTGATAGCGAAATTAATTATTATAAGAGAAACTCATATTACGCTTAAGAGATTCGCCTGGCGTATAAAACGGAGTAAACAACTAACTCCATCTGCGCTATCGCGTAACAAAATACGATGCTCACCATTAAAATGCATTAGCGTGGAGAGAGGAAGGGATAGCTTGAGTCAATCATAAATAAAGGCGAATATAATTTAAGTAGAACTAGCCACAGTATTTCCATGTAAAGGGAATGTATTTTTAAGGAAACACTGTGTAGGTAAGTCTCTGTATGGTAGAAGCTGTTTTTTACCGTTAGTACTGCTATGGTAGTGACGGGTTGAAGGGCCGGGGGTGAGGGGGAAGTGGCGGCCATCTCGAGGGTTTTGTGCAGGGTTTGTTAAAAATATATTTTGGAAACCTTGCTGGGCTGAGGAGTGAGGATGTTCGATTCATGAGTTTTGAATCGATTCTCTGGATCGATCTAGATCAAGAGACGTAGTATCGATCTTGCCAAGCTCGATCCAACTTTTTACATGCTTTATTTGACTACATTAACCTAAAGTACCACTCCCAGAAATTTACCTCAAGGAGGTGGGGGGTGGGGGCAAGTTGTATGCAGAACGTAATTTTGAAGGAGAAGATAAAATGCACCAAGAGAATGTATAACTTATTAAATACTACCTTTGGAAGCGGTTTCAATCATTTTTGTGGTGGCCAAGGGCAATGATTCATTGTGTATGGCATTACATGCAATGTTATGTTTTTGTACTATTCCCCCCACCCCCAATTTGTAGCCTTGGGATCACTTTGAATGTATGTAATGACAGGCGTACCCGTAATACGTTCTCCACAAACCGAGCACTGCATGTTACTCGAGAGAAGAACCAGTGACGGCGGAAAACCCTCATAGTGTAAGGTGAAGGAGACTGCTAAAAATTGGTAATTTTTTTTATGGGTTTTGCCCTTTAACCCAAAAGGGAGTCCAGGGACTTCCAGATTTAACAAACTCGGCTCGACTCTACACAGGGGAGCTTTCTAGGAAGTTCAATCAAGCTTGCAATTATGAAAAAGTTGGTCTATCCGAGCCATAATATACATATAAACAACTACATTGAGATTTAGTGTAATACTATTTCCTATTAGTATGAGTGTGACCACCACACCGCGCGGTGAGGTTGTATTGCACTCACCGGAAGCAGCTTGCTCTGGCAGGTGAGCTCCACTAGAGGTTTCTCGGGACTGGGCCTGCTGGCAAGGTAAAAGGCAGATGCCGCGGCTACTCCTGTGAGGGCCAAGGCCCCCGCCGGGCCCCCGATGTAGTCTAGGTACTGGTCCATCTCTTCCACTGAAATACATAAGCGAGCTTTAATCAGCAGGGATACCTACGGGATGAACACAAACTCTAGTTTTAATAAGCAGGGATACCTACGGGATAAACACAAACTCTAGTTTTAATAAGCAGGGATACCTACGGGATACACACAAACTCTAGTTTTATTAAGCAGGGATACCTCCGGGATAAACACAAACTCTAGTTTTATTAAGCAGTGGATACCTCCGGGATAAACACAAACTCTAGTTTTAATAATCAGGGATACCTCCGGGATAAACACAAACTCTAGTTTTAATAATCAGGGAGACCTCCAGGATAAACACAAACACTCATTTCTGATTCATTTTTATCACAACGCTATAGTTGTGCTACTAGGTTTTCCTTTAATTTATAGTATTCCATTTTAAGATAATATTCTTTGCACATAAACAGGGTTCATTTTTATGACCCGTTTACCTTGAGTTCCTATATAGAAGTCTATAGGAGTTTTAAAATTTTAGTTTTTTGAGTTCCAGTCAGTTCTGTTTTAGGCTTTCGTTCAATAAAGTTTAGTTTGGTTTTAAGATAGGAAGGAGTTTTACTCCCAAAATTTATAAACTAGTATTTTATTAGCAATTCGATAACCATAAAATGTGCAACCCCTAATAACATGTCGAAAATTTTAACAGGAAGTTGAAATTTTAAAACAAGTGCCGACCCAATATCAATCTATTTTTATTGGTCCAAATATACAAATGAGGACTTTAATCCTTTAAAGATAAAGTGATAACATTTTAAACCGGGAGTAAAAAAGTTTTACGTAAGAAAATATATACAACATTGAACAATATATATAAAATAAATAACTGAAGGAATTGTACAAGCTGAAACTAGTAAAAATAAACACTACATTATGTGGGTTTTTAATATGATGTCAATATTTCGAGATACCAAGCCTACCTGTGGACGTCCACGTAAATACATTACTGAGAATACAGCTCATAAAATAATTTAAAAACATATATTATATATTTTAATACCCTCCAGGGTGACCTGGTGGTCTAGGGGTAAGGTGTCAGACTTCTATTCTGGCGGCCGGGGTTCAATCCTCGATCCCGGCAAAGATTTATCTGATTACCAAACCCTTCCTTCACCTCTGACAAGACATCTTGTGAATGTGAGGAATGCCAGGCCTCCACCGTGGTTCGGATTCCACGTTAAACTGTAGGTCCTTCATTTCATCTCACAATCACCCTACCATTACACATTAGCGTAAGTGCGTATAACCCGAACGGGTAGTAAGACGCGGTGCTAATAATAATAATA
>CABFOW010008257.1:0-18956 GCA_902141385.1 Timema californicum | reverse complement strand
ACTGTTGTAACCCTAGTGTCACATACACCCTCACTCCATCCTACTACCTTTGTTACGGCACTGTTGTAACCCTAGTGTAATAGACACTCTCACTCCATTTTCCGACATTTTTTAAGGCCATGCTCGCATCTAGCTCATAGTATCTAAGAAAATATACGAGTTGGTCAGGTTGGGAATGTAGAAGTATTTTGAGCGCTAACTGGCCGTATAATCCCGGCCGGCGAATGAGAGACTAGTGTTCCTCCCAGCCGAGCCAATGAGAACTGGACACACACACGGCATATGAGCATATGGACGTTGCCTGTTCGTCTCAGGGTCTCTCCATTCTCTCCTGTTTTTCAGGTACACCTGTAGAAGTCGGGATCACCATGTACGTCTTGAGTATCAGCTCCCTCTCTGAAGTGAAAATGGTACTACACGCCTTAATTGTTAAAGCATCCACCTTTTTTTTTTTTGAATATTTCAATGGTCTCTCTCATTGACCATTCTATTATTAGATTCATTACTAAACAAGTTTTATTTGTATTATTTATGTAAAAGCTACCAGTATCAACATTATTTTGTTTTATTATTATTTGTATGAGTTTATTATTCCCGTACCAAATGTTCCCGAGAAAGTTCCCACCATCTTGATCCTAATAACTATTCTGTTAACATTTTTCGCATGTTTTCCATGAACGTTGAATTATTCACCTTAAGGCCCCCATACACAATCAAACATATTTGCACAAACCACTGTTGAGCAACACAGCGTTGCACAGCGTGTAGTCCCCCACGCTGTGCAACAGAATATTGAAAACATCAGTCAAAGTTGTGTTGCGTTGTTTGAGGTTTTTCCAAAGAGGTGCGTTTGGCCATGAATGCTGCATTTTCGGATGAAAACCAAACATGTCACGAGAAGCAGAAACTGTGCCATTAATAAAGTCTCTCAACAATATCATCATAGCTCGCGTGTTTAAAATTAAAGTTCCTATACATTTCACTAGTAGATTTACCTATTAAATGACGGTATTAAATTCTCCTGTGAACACTTTATTGAAGCATGTTGATACCATCATAGAATGAAATGAACGAATTGGACTCTAAGAAGCTGATCCTCAAATAACCGACTGTAGAACATCACTCAAACATTCAAAATAATTGTGGCACAACATTACATCGCACAGATAATTCAAAAATGTTTGTTTCGTTCAAAAGGTTGTGTAACACCTCAAACCAACCCATACACGGTCAATTTGTTTGCAAAACAGATTCTGTCGTGCAAATTATTTGATTGTGTACAGGGGCCTGTCTAGACAGATCACAGGAGGAGAAAGTAGGACATTAAAATGTATGCGAACGGATTGAACGCATTATTGGTACTTAGTACACGTACGTATCTATACACGTTGTGAGATAGTAACCTTATCGCCGCACCTGCTGTGATCTGCGCCATTGTGTAATAAAGTCCTAGTTTCAATTTGTTTGTTTTTCTGTTGTTTTTCCGTTGATTTGTGCCCGATGCCCATCGGTTTTCTAGTGAGGTGGCGTGTCTCTGTCCAATTGTACTCTAGAGGTGTTGGCCGCGCATGCTACCGGAGGGCTGATACTCTCCTTTCTACCCCCCTCAATCGCAGCGCTAACCCTTTCCAAAAGAAATATTGCCAAAATAATTATGGTCATCGTGTAGGTGCCCTGACATTTCTATCAACCTGTTTTTTTTTTCATAATAAACAATATTTTATATCATTTTCAGGATTACCTGCGGCGACTGGGGGATTTTCTCATATGCTTTCGTACAAAATGTTGATATTGTCACGTTAGCAAATATTGAAATGCTATCATTTGTAATGGATGTATGTCTCTGCTTGAGGGTGGGTGATGGGGGGTGCGTTTGCCTACAATTTGTTTCAGGCTATTCGGACAATATTATCAAGTAGTCATTACTGGCTTGGTGCTATTCTTAATACATCCCAGCTGTATGGATAATATGACATGTTAAAGTCAATGATAACGAATGTGAGAAAGCTCGTCCAGAGAGGGATGGCCATGTATGCATACGTCCCCCTCGTCGTGTTGAGTGTGTTGACTGTGCTCTATCATGTGTGTTGCTATCGCTGATGATGTGAATGCTAATTGCAGGTCCGCCCGTGGAAGTTGGAGTCACTATGTACGTGCTGAGTATCAGCTCGGTATCAGAAGTGTTGATGGTACTTAAATACATTTTCTACGAAACATGTTTTGTTTGAAAATGGATGTTCGCTCTACATTCATAATGAATTTATTATTATTTTTAATAAATCACAGTTTCATATCCTAAACCTTACATTTTCCTTTTCACCTACCTATAATCGAACTAAACTAGGTTTTTCTCAGCTCTCAATTTATGTCGTAGCAATTTTTAAACTGGAAGCAAATTTTAAGATGTCAAATCGAGAATTAAATGATAGATTTTTGTAAATCCCTTTTAATTTCTATCTGGTGGTCAATTATTGAACTAAACAATAAAATCAGTACCTAATCGTGCATGTCAACATTTAAAAACAAGAAAATCTTCTCTCAGCCGTTGGAAACTTATCATAATAATATATGTTTTACTCTGAAACTTATTTAACATTTGGTACATATTTTTCAATAAACTGACTTGGAGAAATTAATAGATATGAAGGGCAATTTACATTGAGTAAATTAAAAGGTAGTTTATTTAATGGAAGTAATTATAATATAAAATATAATATATTAAAACCGTGATTCTTTTAAAAATTTCCTATTCTAAAAATATGAGGATGGTAATATTTAATTTTATAATACTGATATCATCTCTATGAAGTGCCTCTCATTCCTCGTCAAGCTATATAAAGTTGTCTTACTAGACTAAAACTGCATTATTACTCAATTGTAGGAAACTCTATATTAAACAGTATTTCCACCAAGTTCATTGCTTCAATAAAACAAATGTCTATAATAACCACAAAATAGATTACTTTTCATTTATAAGACAAAAGGAAAATTACGAGAAAATCAATTTTAATTAAAATCACCATCACAATAATTATTTGTTCATAATTTCCTATTTTAAAAACTGATACAAACAACAATAATTCATATATATATATTAAATATAATAAGTTTGTTTATTAATATTTAGCATTAATGACTTCATTATCGAAAATATTTTGAAAATATATTGTTTTTTCTATTTTATTAATTGCAATGAAAGTTACAGTCAATTTAATTTTTGTTTTTATTTTTCTCCACAACATTAAAAACCGTTAGTTACACATGTGGTTATTTTAAACAAAACAAATTCTATTGTTCAACAATTAATTATTTTGAAAGTGTAGCCCAATTGTTTAAAAGAGATATTTAAATCTAGATATTGTTCTATGCATATTTGATAAGAGCGAAAGAGAAGGAAATACCCTCATCAGAGTCGGACAAAGTATTCCAGGAATGAGATAAACTTCATCCTTCTCCTCTCACCATCACTTATGCATTAATCTAACGAGAAGTTTTCTTCCCTACAGCTGATTGTTTTCCAAGGGAACTGTACAGCGTTCCTCGCTGAATGACATATCGATATTTTAACTGCATGGCACTCGTGCTAGTCCCGTCTCTAGCGGTCATTGGCCAAACATGCCTGCCTCATCACATCAACTCTTGACAATTTTAAAACTATTACGATTCGTCTTTAAGGGCCATAAATCACAACTTAAAGTAAAGTATCACAATATTTATTTGTTTGTAATATTTTACTAATTACGTTCGAATTTAAATTTAAATTCCATAACTAGTCCCATGAATGGCTATAGTTTCTCCTTGACTGCTAGAGAACAACATTTGTTTAACTGTGTTCGTAGTTGTTTGTACTGTTTTTGTGTGTACATTCAGTTCCATTTTGAATGGGACCATCTCACTACCCCCCTCCTGGTTTACACACGTTCACACAGAAATCCAAATTTGATTAATCTTAAATAAGTAATTAAAATCAATTGAATCTTAAGACTTGGTGAAATTTTTCTAGTCGCTAAATAGTAACCTTCCATCTTAGTTGGCAAAGTGTTCCATCTAGTTTGAAACTGAGTGTACACGTGTAACCAGGTGACGGGCCCTGAGAGGATCTGTCGTATCGTACCACCTCCGGTGAAACGTCACTTGAGTACGTGACCCTCCGGGATCCAGATCCAGATCAAGCTTTCTACCATCATGGATTATTACATCATCTCTGTTCATGTTGATTGGCCAAGGGGAGAGCGTTACATTCTACCAGCAGGCATAACTGTTGATCATTTCAATAGAGAGAATCTAGAATGTGATCACTTTACAAATGTTTGCTTTGTTTCCATTACACTGGAAATATGTCGATGTGACGATGCGCGGAGTGTAGCCAGAGTAAGCAGAGCTTGTTGAAACTGTACGTGTGAATGGTTCGTGTCACTCATTAGAACCTTCATTGGACAGTTATCGGCCAGTGTGGTGAGGTATGCAGTGCAGTAGTGGTCAAATGGGAGCCGGGTGCTTGGAAACATAGCACAAATACAGTTTTAACAAGTGCTACCTACCTTGGAAACATTCTATATAGCACCACTGTCCTAGATAGATAGATTTCCTTTAAGCTTTGATAACTATCTAGTGTTGGTAGGAACGATGAATTTAAAATTAGTTTTAATCGTTGATTCCTCTGATTTAAACATATATATATATGTATATATTCGATAAAACTAGCTCCAAACAAAAATGTCATTCCGACAAAATATTAGTCTCTATTTGTGTCTAAAAACAAAGCGACATTTTATCACTAGACTATCTAGAACATTATGAAGACACTGAATGTTGACGTTACGGTAGACATTTTTAAGTTCATGATTTAAAAAAAATTCTAAGAGAATTTTTAACCTCCTAGAAATCATCAACAATTATATTTCCCCCTATCCCCTGNCCCCCCCCCCCCCAGTGACATTATGTTTCCTGAAGAGAGGTTGGGCAGTCTTGGACTAAGAACACTATCCATCCATGTGTACTTTCCGCCTTTCTGTGCATGTGTGTTCTGTGTGCTTTGTGCAAGGTTACTTACTGTGTGCATGCTCAGCTTTGTAACACAAACTCACACGATCACAAACAAAGCGATAGGTTTCAAACAGTCAAGTCCTGCTTAGTGGTTGTCCGATACGACACAGTAAAGAAACCATTTTAAAAACTGAAGATTAACGCCAACATGAAAACTAAAAGGGTAGCGTGAACAAATAATATTGATGAACTATAGGGACGTATCGTATTTCTGCTTTAAATATAATATAACTAGCTAGGTATTTTAAAATAATGATTGTCAAAATAAAATTATTAAAATAAACAGCAGCCATTTTGACCCAGGTAAGGGCATAGTGATTGTAAATTGAAATTTATCAAACATAATTATTTTTTGTAATCATTAAAATATTAAAGTAAACGCTAATGTCAAATCATTAGCTCATAATGGAATAAATAAGAACACATATTAATTTTACGTCCATGCATTCTGATCTGTGTGTCAATTAATGTGTTCGTAATTCCTTCAAGCTACTTTTACACAGTAAAAATACAATAAAATCATTTTAAATATATTGAAATTAATAAATTTCTCTAATTTTAAAATATATTATATTTGTAACTGGAAAATGTATTATATTTATTTTACTAATATACTATATAATCTCTTAAAAATCTATAATTCTAACAAATAGCACTAAAAACTAAAGTAAAATAAAATGTTAGAAGCTATATTTTAATCATTCAACCAAATCATTTACTCGAAAAGAAAATATGTTCAAATGAAACCATAAAATTCCTTGGTTAATATTTAATATATATATATATTTTCCAACCTAACAAAAAATTCACTAGAACACATTACTCCCTTATTTATGTAAAAAAAAAATTGTTCTTAAATCCATTACGCCTATTTACCGTTTGACAAATGCTTTATTGTCTAAATTGTTGGTTTGTGTTTACTAAATTTCCCATTGATAAAATAACAAAGGCTCAAGATTTGATTTTTTGTGATATATGTATCCCTTTAATATTACTCAAAACAATATTGGATTAACATAATAATTTAATGTATTCAATAGTTTGTTATCGCCTATAAACGACGATAATTCATAAATCCTAAATTAAAATACGTGAAGTAAAATAGTACTGCGCAGGAATGTTGCTATTTGCCATTCAGTTTGAACACAAGAATGGAAGGGTAAAATGACATTTCCTTCCATTGTTCTCCTACCTTTTGTTACAGCCAATAATACATTCTTGACTATCTCTTGTGCTATTTCTATCGTATCGGCCACACTATAGTAACTTCTACTGGACGATCGTTCCAAGATATCACAGCCTACAACTAAGAAAGTTATTTTATTTCGAGGAGAGGGCAGTGAGCATTGAATTGATTAAATATACATTAAACTGTACATATTTGTAATATCCTATTTAAACTAAACGTTATACATTTGTCAGCCACAGTGGTCTGGGCGTGAGTTGGTCACCTGAGGACCTGATGTTAGGGGGCTCGAACCCAGCCGGGTTCGACAGATTTTTCTTTATCGATAAAATATCGTAACACAACCTCCTTCGGATAGGAAGTAAAGCCATCGGTCCCGTGTCGATCGTGGAATGTAAGAGAACCCTGGAAGATACGCGAAAATACCTTTCCCGGCAAAACTGGTAGACACTTTCAGTCTTGCTCATAGAAATTATAATAACTAGATTCAGAAAGTGCAAGTTGTATACCTCAAATAAATATTGAATACATGTAACAAAAACTCATGTTCAATTGCCATTGTAATCATTTTATGCATTGTTATCTACTATCTGTATTAAAAATTATACTTTTAATTTGACCTTAATTATTTTTCAATAGCTCCAACTGCTATACTTGTAATTGATAGCAACTAAAGTGAATATGTTGTGATTAATCCCCTAAGTTGACTGTGCACATCTCTTGGAACACTCTTTATTAACCGCAGCAAATAAGCACGCCCAACACCTCGCCAACATGTCAGCCAATGCGAGCTGGATCACTGTTCACACACACACACACACACCTAATGTTTAGAGTAACATTTACCATTGTATTGTTCCTACAGAAGCGGGCGGCAGGCCGGATCTCAGCGCTGGTGGCAGGCCTACGTGACATATTATATAACTTATATAATGTTTGATTTACTTTGTCCTTTTTACTATCATACTCTTGTATTAATCTCAGCATCCTATGCTAATAATCTCACAACATACATTGTTATACACTTGCATTCACGTCACTTAAAATATGTATTATCATTGAAGCTATACTCACTAAATACTTCACTTTGCTAATACGACACGTGTTATTCTCTGTGCTCACACCAAGAAACACGTGTTCGCTCATTTTAATGCCAATCTACTAAAGCCAGCACTTTATCACAAGCGAAGTGGTTGCTGCACACTAGTTTATCAATTAGACAAATATGGTGCCTTTTTAAAATCAGTTGTGTTCGTTTGTGAGAAAGATGGAGTGAAGTTGACAGTTTGTGAGAAAGATGGAGTGAAGTTGACAGTTTGTGAGAAAGATGGAGTGAAGTTGACAGTTTGTGAGAAAGATGGAGTGAAGTTGACAGTTTGTGAGAAAGATGGAGTGAAGTTGACAGTTTGTTCAGCTCTATTAACAGTTATGATGAGTACAAACAGTAACAACACAGGAGACTGTGTCTTAGTCAAGGGAATAGGAGAGCCACTATGATCAGTCATGTGTGGAAGATCTCCTCCAAAGTAGAAAACTTATCCAATACTTAAAATATAATTTGAGTTAAACTATTATATTGTTTTGGGTAGTCTATTATTTCAAATAAATTATTTGGCACCTGAACATCTTGTAAAATTATATTTAATAGGAATTTAAAATCTGACTCACGTGTAGAATTTAAACAAGAAACATAATTTTGACTGAGCTATTACAACATGGAGTCAAAATGTCATTTCAGTGTAATGGTGCAAGTGGTTTAATAGGAAAAGGAAATACAAGAAATACAATCATTTTCACTTTCAAAATAGAAGATCAATTTTAAAGGAATGGAATTGAGACACGACTTTACGCTGGTTTAGCATTCAAACAATGATTTTGTTGGAAGGGATGATGACTGATTATTACAGAGTAGAAATGTGTTACATAGGCCAATTTCAAGAACACTTAGATTCAAGTAATCACTATATAACTGTATAGGAAGTTAGACACCTAGAACCAACTATCGAGAATTTAAAATTGACTTTAAACTTTATCATGAGTTGAGAATAACAATCCGGAAACAGTATAAAATATGAAATACCTTTGGCAGCTGAAGTCTATTTTAGAATAAATCAATGGATGACAAATTGATGATATTTAATCGATCGATTATAAAGATTAGTTTGATGATTATTTCTATTGCTATAAATAGGCTTAATATTAAATTGTTTAGGAACCAAATCATTTACTTTTTAAATTATATACAAATTAACTTTCGCTTATTTATTCTACATTAAAGTGTTTGTCAATTTCCCATTGTTGGTTAGGCCTACCCCTATTTATGTTTATTTTTTCGAGCATCTCTTAATAAGTAAATTTTCACTTTTAAAGAAAACTAAGTTAGTTTTATCTTTTTTTATGATTAATGGGTGGAGGTCATGTGTCAAGACCCCCTTTACTAAAGTAGCAAAACATTCTTTTTAAAAGGTGTAATTATTTCTAAATATGATCTTATTAAATAAAAATCTATACATTTAGTAACATTAATAAATTGCCGTATTAAAGTAACAAGTACACAAAAGTAAGTATTACACAATTTTAACTCCACAAAAAACAATATTTAACATTATTTTTAAAATTCAATTAAAACTATCTCACAATAAAGGCGAAACGCTATGTTTTAAAAAACAAAAAATTATATATTATGCAAAGCTTATGAATTTTTCTAATCATATTGTTAGGTTGTAAAACACTTGTTTATAACTTCGAGTCTTAGCAAGTATATCAATAATCAATATTGCATTTTCAGAGGCTAATGAAATATTTGTGAATAGTTGTATTCTACTTTGCAAAATATGAATTGGGAGAGAATTCCATTGGCCGTTGTTCTTACAATTTTGACTTGTTTGCCTTTGTTACCATAGCCGGGTAACCCCCCACGAACAAGGACACGCTAATAGCCTACTGTTCTATCTATAATGCAGCAGTTTTACTACCTCCACTGATAATAATATAGAACACCTGACAATCACAAAACAAAATGAGAGTTCATTATCTTCTTTATCTTGAAACAAACTACCATGTTCCCACTGTCCTAGGCTGGTATTATAATGCACTGTATGTACTTAGCTAGTGTATTAGTTATACATATAGTATTTATATTATAGAAATAATAATTTAATTCGATTTAGAAAAACATATTTCTGTGATTGTGAAAACATTTGAACAACTCAATAGAATGCATAGTTTTTGCGCTACCCTCAATTAGTTGTGTTTACGTACATACATTTAGATACTCAGATTAAACCTTGTTTTATTTAAAGCATTAACAAAAAGTTGATTTCCTTGTTTGATGTAAATAATTTAATATGTTACTCGACAAAGTGATTGCAATATGCAGACGTCATCATGTTTCCAAATGACATACACACACACACACACTCACACACACACTCACATCACTGCATGTACTCACGTGTGGGTATAGAATGGTGCATGCCAATGCTTGGTAATGCTGCTCACAAGTAGTGGAATTGTTGGTTTTTCAGCATGTCTACCTACGTAGCTTGTGAATATGTTGTATCTACAGTTTCTTAACGAGTTATTAAATTGTATTGACGTGTGTTCATAACGATGTGAAAACAAGTAAAGCCTCATCGAGAATGTCCATGATTCAAATAAGGAGAGTCTAGCAAAGACCAAGTAAATAAAAAATATATCAAACGGACCGTTTATAAAAATATATCTCGTGACTGGATATGTTATGATGACGTGAGTAAAATGTATATTAAGTAATAAAGTAATGTCCTCCTTTTGGACCAATAAGTATGAGAAGTGTATTTATGAGTAAAATTATGAATTTAAATACCAGTTTAATTGAATAAATTATAGCAAGTTTTGTATTCTAGGTTTATATACAAAATGAGAATACACACGATTATAAATCGGTTCTAGAAAATATATTACTGTATATTAAATATAAAAATCACACTTTAAAATAATTTCGACACCTAAAATCGCTACCAAATCATTTTCTATCGAATTCCACTAGAATTTGTCGGCAGACATTCCTAGTCCTCTACTGGCAGTGGCAGACATTCCTATGTCCTCTGCTGGCAGTGGCCGACATTCCTAGTCCTCTACTGGCAGTGGCAGACATTCCTAGTCCTCTACTGGCAGTGGCAGATATGTGACCGTCCTACTAGCCTGGGACAGGACTTAGGTGCGGTTACTTAGTAACGATGGCATGATGATGATGATGATGATGATGATGTGGTGCCAGTTGAAGTCTTAACTTGATTATGGTGATAATTGGAACTACTCCCCTTCAGGAATCGAACCCGGTCGCTTTAGGTTAGTAGACAGGGGCGCTAACCACTAGGCCGAGAGGCCTATCCTCAAATACTGGTGCATTCATATATATTATGATATTGTGAACATAATTATTATTTTTAATTAACTAATAATAAATAGGTTCTATAGGGTTAGTAATATTTTTTAAATACAATAGTTATTAATAACTAAATCATTTTCCCAAGTTTTTATGTTCAAGTTTATTTAAACTGCCAACCTATCATATTTTTGTTTATCCACACCGAGCTATGAATGTTGTTTAGCGTTTATTACTATAATGCTGTGTTTTGGAAAATATCTTTCTCCCGCGTCTTTCTGCAGTATATTTTGTCGTTGGTCAAAATGTACATCCTACCTTCGTAAACACAACGCAGCAGTTAAATTTGGTGTTTATGTATCACCACTATTTGCTGTGGCTTCTATATAAATAGTATCAATGAGTTGTTGCATACGTTACCATAGTACCAACTTCATGGTACTTGAATATCATTATTACGTATGCAATGACATTCGTTGCAGTTCTTTTTCTGCTGTCTTAGGTTTAATCTGTAAATACGGCTACGATAAATAATCGTTGATATATTGGTAGGGAATTAAACATAATTTTATGTTCAGAAAATATAAAGAAATTGTTAATAGCACACAATTACTATGCATTTATTTAAATAAGTACTCGTAAGGTACAAATGAACTGGTATTGTCCGGACTTGAAACACGCGACAGTCAATTGTGCTCTGCAAATTAAACAAAACACCAGAATCAAAGTAGAATTACCTGGTAAAAGCCAAGGCTAAACATGAATACATTTTCTTGAGTTGTTATCATTGGTCGCTTGACTTTGCAATAATTGTAAATACTATTCACGCGCGGAGGAAAGCACAAACTTGCTGTAACATTTCACAAGTACTGTAATATATGTGAGAAAAAAATATTGTTTTTATTATCATTCTAGCCCAGAGACTCTTAACATTTTACACAATGCGCCCCCTTTCGAAAAATATGGTATCTACTTCAGCCACTGCCCCCACCCCATAACCTACCCCTCCACACTCCACTTCACTTTTATCAAAAAATGTAAAATGGAATAAATTAAAGGGACTACTTGGGCCGAACATGTTAACGTTTATATCTTTTCCTCAGGAACTATTAAAGATATCAACTTTGTTCTATTAAAAGCTTGTACCTTTTTACATAAGCAGAACTAAAAGTGTCCATTGATAACGCGAACAGCCTGTCTTATCACGTCTAGTAAACTTGTTTCTACCCTTGAGTCTTTGTTCGAGGTACTCTCAGAGAACGCCCTCGATGAGGCTTGCAAACAACCATCCAAGGGAGCTCTAAGTTTCCTATATTTCCTCCAGGACTTCACCCTCGACTTCTACTTCCGTCAGTTCTGGACCGACCCGAGACTGGCGTTCCGTAAGAGACAAGGGGTGGAGACGCTCTCGGTAGGGTCGGAGTTCATCAAAAACATCTGGGTTCCGGATACGTTCTTCGTGAATGAGAAGCAGTCCTACTTTCACATAGCCACCACCAGCAACGAGTTCATCCGCATCCATCATTCCGGCAGCATCACGAGAAGCATACGGTGAGTGCCCGTCTCTTTTACAATATGGCGGAACATCGGACCAGTGCTGCCATCCTGACAAACATAACAACACACTTACATTTTGTAATGAACAAACATTTCAACAAAACTTACAAATACATTTTATAATATCTAGAACTAGCTCATAAATAAATATTATCTTTACTTTACCTAAAAATGAAAATATGTATTTAAAACACTTAAGCTATGTGAAACGAAATAATATACATTTTAGAAGATACATACGAGTATGTAAAAACGAGCATCACATTCCACCATAGAGCACAGATAGAATATTATATATTGATACATAAACATACTGAAGAAACGCCCCAATTCCGAAACAGTTATTTTAAAAATATATCTGATTATAGCTAGGATATTATTGTTTCTTACAACAACTTCTCAAAGATAAGTTATCTCCTATTCAATGAGTTGCGGAGATAATATTATCAACATTGGATACATCCGCTCATGCAACTACCATATAAATATTTTCCCCGATAAAATAAATGTAATTTTGTTTTCAATGTTAAACAGTTCCTAGATACGTATTTTAATAAAAACAGTTTGTATGGTTGGAAATATAACAACACAAATTTCTCTGGGGAACCTTATAGACACAGTATGAGTATCTTTAGAGCACTTTCAGTAGAATTTAGGCTTTAGGCCCACATACAGACAATACAAAATATATATTTATATTTCAAAATATTATAACCTAAGGTAATCGTATTATTTGATTTATTTATATGTGTGTGTCTACCTCGTATTACTACCCGTCAGGACTATCTGTCTATTTCTTCTAATGGATTATGAATGAGCTAATTATAAATTATAGTAAATATAGTCTTATTTGAACTTAAGGAGCGTGTAAAATAATGTAGGAATAGCAACCCTAAGTAGGCGCCGCTAGGATTCGAACCTCAACTTTGCCAATCCAGTCTACTATGAGAATAACGCCTTTAATAACAAAGTACATTCCATCGTGATTTAAAGTTAGTAAATTATTGGCTCAGCCCACGCGGTATGCTATACCGCCACACATGACTGGAAAATAGTTTGCCTAGTTACGCCCAAGTCCGGAGATAGAGAAAGCCTTAAGTCCATACATTTTGTTCTTGACTGTTAGGAAGGATTTATGGAGGAAGGGGTTATGTCTCTTAGAAATGCCCAAATGATTTGATTTATTAAATTAATTTTACTTTATTGTTCTGCTAATGATAAAATCAATTATTCGTTACATACTTGGTTAATTATTTATGTTTGCTCTCATTAACATATGGGCTGGATTTATTTTAGCTATTAAATATTTGACCACGTCAAACGTTATTTGGGCACTGCTTCCCAAATTGATTGGTTTTACATGGTAGCATAATGCAAGTTTCTCCATTCTAGAATCTTCATTACTGTGTATAGCTAATTATAAATTTATTAATGATTAAATTTTAAACTACACACATTTAATGCAAATAACAAATTAATTCTAAAAGATTTTTACTTTATTTGTAAGAAGACAAGTTAAAATAACTCATATAATTTAAGGAACCCAATCCTGATTTAAAATATTTTATAATATTTCCGGGTGTATGAAATTAAAAGATATTTGATCAAATCTTATCCATTGGACATAGTTTATTTATAAAAGTGAATTTATTTGCTTCTTCAAAGCTAATATGACTGTGTATAGCTTTCTAGGACTATCGTTCGATTCCATATTTTATTTAATGTTACCATAACGCTCACAATATAACTTTTAGGTAAAATCTTTGATAAATACTTTGATTGAGAAAAATAATGTGGCTTGTCAAAATTTACGATGATAATAGTTGTTTGGTAAATTTAATTAATAATGTTAACTGTGCTTCTTTTTTTTTCAAATCTACTTTTTACTAAATAAATTCTGGAAGTCCAAACAATAAAATTGGCCATGTATGGTCAAGTATTAATACAATATCAGAGTAAGGAGGTTTAAATAATTTAAAAGCAAGGAGAAATATAGTATATTTTGGTTTTACGAGCTTAAAAACGCTTTACAGGATATTTCTACTTTTTATGTTTAGAATGTAAATATCTTTAAGTAAAAAAATATTGTAGTTCAGTACTTTTTTTAAGAACGTAAGTCTATAGTCAAACCATGGTCGAACGTAAGTCTATAGTCATACCAGGAACTTTATAACCGATTGCGGTGCATTTTTTTCATAATGATGTCTGCTAAAAGAGGATCTCGTATACATACAGTCAGGGTTTGATTTTCCGTTAAAGATATGGCTGGATTTATTTATATCTGTAGCTTAGGATCTCTGGAACCACTTAACCGATTGTGGTGTGGTTTCTACTTTTGTACTGAACCAATATTCAGGCAGGTTTTATCATTATTTGTGTATAACCAGGTGTTTCGGTGTGAGTCCCGGCGAAAGGGCCAGCCAATTGCTTGTATACATTTATGGGATCACATAATTACTGTGGGGTAATTTTTATTATTTTGTAGAGTATTTATCCAGGCATGTTTAAGTATAATAATTATATTCGGATGATCTAGTGTGAGTCCTGGTGAAGTTTCAGCTGGATATTTGTATATATATATGGAAAAGCTAACTGATTCCATAGTTAATTATCAATAAGCGATTGCAGTGCAGGTTTTTTTTCAATGATGTAGTTTTTATATCCAGGCAGGTTTTAAATTTATTTAATCAGGTGTTTTGCTGTGAGTCCCTGGAACTACTGACAGGCCTATTGATAATTGATTTTGTAGGTCAGTTGGAAGGTGAAATTCCGTTCTTCCGCGAAGGGGATAGTAAAATCCAGAGTTAACTATAGGAGAATATATATAAGTAACATAATATCACCTATTTCAACCACCTCAGCTACTCATCTGGGCTATACACCTAGAATAATTATTTTGGGATGGCGATGAAAAAGACACAAATTAAAGAGGATGTGACCGCATTTGCTTAGAGGGGTATTGGGAAACAATTTAGGAAAACGTTTCTCAATATTCCCAGCAAGGATTAGAATCCCTTTTCATCCATTACTAAAATGGACCATATGAGAACATTTTTGTCCACATGGCTACCGATGCCGTAGAGTATAAATCATTTACCTTATTTCCTAGAATATATATTTTACTTTGTAATTCTGTTTATTATAAGATATTACATATTTTATTTTGTGTATGTTCCGAGCAAATATCACTCTGGTCTATAATCTATTATTAATTGGGGCTTTCTGTTTAACTTAAATCAATAATGTTTTTACTACAATGAGATGATCAACAACTCTCAGACCCGCCTCGGTAGCGTAGTCAGCTAAAGCGCTAGTTTCCTGTTGAGCTAGACTGATGTGGATGGGGGATCGATGTTCAAATCTCACTCGGGTGAACTGGGGTGATTTTTCCTAAATGGTTTTCCACAATCCCTCCACGCAAATGGGGATTCACTTCATATGAAATCACCTTCCCAATCCCTAGCCCATTAGAATAACTAGAACCTATGCGTATTACAAGAATGGGTAGTAAGACGCAGTGCTAAAAAACAAAACAAAAACACCAACTCTCAACAAGTATGTGTATGCAATTGCTTTAAATACTCTTTCCTTGTCCTTTAAGATTGACTAAATGAAGTTTTCCTGGCATACAAACATATGAATACATAGTTAGTTCTGTGTGTGCTTTTTTTTTAGCACCGCGTCTTACTACCCGTTCGGGTTATACGCTTTAAATACTAATTACGCTAATGGATTAGGAATTAGGAAGGTTGAATTAGAGGAAATGAACCCGCATTTGCGTGGAGGGAGAGTGTAAAACCATTCAGGAAAAACCACCCCCAGTTCAACCAACCGAGATTCGAACCTTGATTTCCCCGTCCTCAGCAGTCGAGCTCAACACGACAAGCGCGTTAGCCAACTACGCCACCGAGGTGGGTCTGTGTGTGCTGGCTGGCAGTGACTGTCCGACTATAGCGTAGAGTAGTTAAACGGCGCTTGTCTAAAAGGAGTGTTGGATCACATTATTCACTTTATCAATTAATTCACTAGACAAATACTGACAGTTTCAAATACATTTAGCATCCACACATCTTCTAAACATTTATGTTTTGCAATAAGCCAACAGTTATTACTCCTTCCAAGCTAATTTCAAGATCAAATAAATTATGTATTTTGTAGGCTGCATTACTACTTATATGTTAAAATCTCATACTCCTCAAATAATTATCGGTTACCTTATTAATATTATTATTATTATTATTATTATTATGGTTATTATATATGTTTTCTAAACCAAGAATCCTACAAGAGCGCGATTTACAGATTTATTTAACGATAATATAGTGCGACAGTTTAGTTCAATCAAAAGCATCTGTGTCTACTGAATTAAGGATCCCAGGTTCGATTTCTGACATCATGGAACTTTTATCTTTAGTGAAACGTTTGTTACCCTTTTCAAAGTGATGAGCTAAAGGATGGGTATGTTGTGTCTTTTCAAGTTTTAAGATAGTGTCAAAGTCTTGTACTGATTTAATCAGTCGTTTCAGAAATTACACGTTATATACCTCAAATAAATTAATAAAATGAAACCCTAGGATGCTACGCGTATCTCTAAGTGAGATCGGTTATTATTTATTGAATAAAATAAGAAAACTAAGGTGTACTTATTTATATTAAATATAACTTTTAGGTGACCAGGCGGTCTAGGGGTAAGGTTTCAGATATCGTGCTGAGGGTCCGGGGTTCAATCCTCGGTCCTGGCAGAGATTTATCTGATTGCCAAACCCTTCCTTCACCTCTGGCAAGACTTGTACTAATCACAGCTTGTTAATGTGTGAAATGCCAGGCCACCACCGTGGTTCGGATTCCACGTTAAGCTATAGGTCCTCCATTTCAACTTACGATCACCCTACCATTACACATTAGCGTAAGTGCGTATAAACCGAACGGGTAGTAAGACGCGGTGCTAATAATAATAAATATAACTTTTACTTTATCTATGTTACAAAATAATTAGAAAACAAACTTTCAGCAATATCTTTATGACTTAATAATCTGCGTTGTTTGGCTAGTTTCATTCTTTGCGCATCTTTAATGTATGCATTGTCATAGATCAAGTGTGCACTTGGTGCAGGTTATTTGGATTTCGTGCCTAGGCTCACCATTCTCTTCTCATTTATGTGGTTCTGCTCCATCGAAATTTGTCGGCAGGCGGCATTCACGAGTAAAAGTACCGAGTGAGAGTAATATATAAATATTTCGAAAAGTATTATTTGCATATAAATAAAATAATGTTTACTGTAAGATACATGTTTTTAAATATCCTTTTTATTCAGCACTTTCCCAACATTTTTAAAATTTCTTTTATGATAGATTTTGGTTTAAAAAATTATAAGATATGTATAGTATTATATTAAAATATTGTATATATATATTTGAAACCCTCAAGTTAAAATATTTTCAAAGATATTCAGCATTTTTGGGTAAAAATAATAATAATACTATGCAAACTTACTTTTAATTACGTACAAATTCCGTTATTTGCCTTTTTTTAATTGTTACTAGCCCGAGAACGCTAGCTAGCACTTAACTGCAACCTAAACTTTGGCTTTATATGTCTAACCGCTCAAAATGTTGAGACATGTGTAAGACCAAAAAACAGACATATAACGTTAATTTCTCATAAGGGTTCCATTCTTGGTACGGAACCCAAAAAATGAGTTGTAACTGAGTGTAACTTACGTGTGTTTATTATTTTTAGTTCTATTATCATGTGTATGACTATATTATTATAGTTTAGAAACAATTGCATACCAACAATGTTTTATTATCTTATAGGTTGTATTTTTTTTATAATTGATGAGTATTTTAAATGGATTTATAATAATGGTTGAACTAAAGACAATTAGACTACACGTTGATATGAAGAATTAGTAGTAACGTAAACTATTAATCCTCGTGCTTTCATAAAATAGCTCTTTTGATATAAATAATGTAAACACATCGAAGGATTTTTTTCCCTACTGGTTTTATTATTCCAAGTTTAGATATAAAATGTAAATTTAAAAAAACATATGTTATAAGTAATTAACTCTAAAATCTTGGTTTTACATATTTAATTTTGGGGATTTATTTAGTGGTTCATATATATCTTCGTCTATATTTAATCAGATACATATTCTATACACTTTAATTTCTATAAGCCTACAATCACTTACAATAACAATGTGGCAAACAATTTTATAATAATTATGATTGTGTCTAAAAAATTTACCAAATTATTTCGAAATATTTTCTTTACGCAGATAAATATTTTGGGTACTAACTATTAGTTCAAACCCAGACAAGGTCGATCGATTTATCTTGAGCATTAAAAATACGTAGCACAACTTCATTTGGAGGGGAAGTAAAGTCGTCGGTCCCAACTCGATTGAGGCATTCAAGAAAACCCTGTAAGGTGTGTGAAAATACCTTTCCTGGCATAATTGGAAGGCCCTCTCGCTATCGCTCTTGGAAATTCTCGTTTGCTGATATAATCACTCGGTGCATAAAGTGCATGCTAAATACCTCAAATAAATAAAATAAATAGATTGCTAGTTATTAATTACCTATAGTCTAAGGCTCTCTCACAGTGAAGTAATAACCATAAATAACCTTTTTGGTTAGCAAGTTTTGTATATTTTGTATACTAATTTATCAAAAAATAAATATTTCTTTGATTTGCGTCTTATTTAACGTCTGGTCATTACAAATAACTATAATGGTGTAATCAGGAGTAATGTAGCGTTATTAGCAAACCTACCCGCACGTGATTAGGTT
>CABFOW010008254.1:0-13612 GCA_902141385.1 Timema californicum | reverse complement strand
AAAAAAAAAATTTTCATTCAAAAAAGTTGTTTTTAATCCAAATTGGTTAGGAATCGTAAACCCGGACATTAGCGTTCACTACTGGTTAATATAATTTAGAGTTAATCGACTAACAAATATTTTTACCTTCTTGAGAAATAATTATTTCTGCTCTAATTGTATGTATTAACTAGATATAATAAAAGCCTAGCCCACCCATAAGTTTATATAATTATCAATACTGCTTAGTTTAAATTAATATTATGTACTAATGTATATTTAATATTCGAACTTCTTTCTTCAGTGTTTGTTGGATATTGAAGTATGTTTGTACTGTCTTTCTCGGTTTCTTGATTAATAATAATTTATTGCCAGAAATTAGAATCAAAGCATTATAAATAATACATTTTGATTGACTGTTGACTCTAACTTCCAATTTCCAAATTGTCTGTATTGTGATTTATAATAATATAATCTTGGGTTTTGTTTGGTATTTTTCTATAACTTTTTTAGTGTTGCTTGGCTTTATATAAAACTATTTATTTGGCAATACCATTAATATTTGTTTTGACGAGTGCGCATTCTGGTTTATTAACACAGGACGTTCCCCAATAAGTTTAATTGTAATGTGACGTCACGAATTGTCTGACTATACCCCTCGTCACACCGGTAAGTTTTAGTAGTTTATAAAAAGCCCCTTAAATACCTTAAGACATCTTCAAAATTGTGTAAATGCTTCCTTATAGCGTAATATATATGACCAACAAACAAAATAGCAACTGTCAGTTGCGACGAATTTATTAAAAAAAACTCTCTTTTAAACTTTATTTTCCAATATTTTAACTTTAAAAAAATTAGCACATTTTTAAATATTCAAAGATTCTAACCAAGAATAAATATTAGAACAACATTTAAGATTGGGATTAAAGAAGTAAAGGATCTGATTCATCTTTTGTTCGAATTCACTATAAGGGTTCATGGGCCGTGTAGTTTGTGATAATAGGGGACCAGAAAATAACTCAATAAACGAAACACACGTGTGTTGATTTGTGTCACAACCCAAAGTTAGTTAGTAATTTACTTAATCTATGGCATTAGGAGTTCAAATTTTTATTGCCACACTTACAAAAGTACGTCATCTATCCGTATCTTAATCTAGTTTTATCCAGTACACCTCATTACTCCCTCTTGCAGATCCATTATAATGTTATCCTTCCAGATCCAGATCTAGATCTAGATCTTCTCATTGATCTCATCCCATTAGATTTTCCAATCACTACACTGAACATGCTTCTAGATTTTCCCATTAGCGCTGCATGTCCTTCTCACTGTAGTCTACGAGATTTGATTTTACTAACAATGCGTTTTGATGAGTACAGGTTATGTAACTCGTCACTATCTAACATCCTCCACTTCCCCGTTTATTCACTCGAAAGTAAAATGTGTAAATTAATAGCTTTTTTAAGTATGCTTTGAAAACCATTATGGGTAAGATTTTTACACTTTAACTAATTCGGTAGCGTGTCTGCCCACTAATATAAGGGTCCCAGGTTCGATTCCTGGCACGGCAAAAGATCTACCATTGTTGAAAATATGAGCTTTCTCTTTCATAATGATTAATTTAACGGCCAGGGTATGGTGGTTGGGCGTGCTCTAGAATCAGGTTAATCTCAAATTAATGTTTTTATATAATCATTCGGTTCGTAAAGGTCACGTTAAATATATGAAATGAATACATACAAATCACGAGTCAACACGCACATTTGATATCATTTGACTCGTTGCTCCACCAAAGCCAGTTCTCATCTCTCTCTATTATTATTATTTTTTTGCAAAATTTATGATCCCTCCAATGTCTCAGGTTGCGACAGTGGATTTGGTAACCTGTGCGCCAGAAGACTTGACGCGCTTGGAACGACGGTTTACGCTGGTTGCTTAATGCCTGAAGGTGTAGGGGCCAAGGAACTCAAGGACGCCACATCAGACAGACTCCACATTGTGCCATTGGACGTCACCAAGCAAGATGACGTGGATAAGGTCGTCGAACATGTTAGAGACACTCTTGGAGATCAAGGTTAGAACAAGCGAGATATTAATCGATGTTTCTCGTGCCTCTCAAGTGTTAACTGAAAAAAAAAGACAAGAGAGTGGGAGGTCCTTGGTCTTGATGAGGAGTATTATTACTACAAAATTACGGTCATATGTCCTCAGGCATCAGCCACGTAATAGACAAGACTCCCCAGGCTATGAGGTGGCAGATCTGGAATATTGGGTGCCGCCATTTAGGCTCTGCCAAACAGACGAGGCCAACTGGTGGACTGGGCACCGGGAATACTGGGCGCCAAGACAACAGGGTGCCCGGATCTATTAAAAATATAGTTGTAAAAAAGAAAACAAACAACTAGGCACCAGTTAGGTTAAGCTAGGCTATGTTAGATTAATTCATTTTTAAGTAGTTTATTTTATGCTAAATTTTTATTTTTCATGATGTTTTTTTTTGTTATAAAATATTTAATAATATCAAGTACTGTTCTAACTTTATAAATACATACGCAAATTTAATTTGCTCTATTATTATTATTCTTTAAAAAAAATTCAAAAATGAATATTTATTAAAAAAATTATTGCTTTTTTTAAATTGGCACCCAGTTGTCTAGGTGCTCAGATGGCGGCACCCAAATGTTTTAGACCGATGTGAAGTTCGGGTGAGTAAAGAAAGGATTTTTGCTAAGGGTTTCCTCTATTTCCCTCCGCACGAATAGAGGAACAAGTCCCCCAATTTATACCTTACTCCTTACTACCTCTAATAGTGTAAATATGGTGATATACCCGACTGGTTGTTAGACGGGACTAACATATGAATTTAAATTTATTATTATTATTTAGCACCGCGTCTTACTACCCGTTCGGTATAAATATAAATATTTGTGACAAATTTCAAGAACACTTTCGGATATTTTAAAATTGAAAACGAGGTGGACGGTTTGGCTGTTATTTACTCTCTCTGATATACATTCCTGGACACATGACATAATAATTAAGGGGGAATTAAGACTCAGCCTGTCGTGATGAAATAACAGCAAAGACCATATTTTACTATACAAAGTTTAATAATAAAGAAGTAGTTTTTTTAAAGGGTTGGGCTCTTTATTTTGTTAGTCAAAGAAAAAAAATTATTGTGATCTTTGTAAACATATTTTATTCTAGAACATACATTTTTGAGGGCCATTAACCGTAATTATTGTATTGTTGTATACAAGTTAATTAATATTTAGTGATTTAGTGATTAACCATTTAAATACCAAAATTCCTATCTCCCCTCATTCATAATTTGACCTACTTTCTTACATCCTTAGATCCCTCTTGCCACGTAAAACTGTTATTTGATCTCTCCCCTGTAATTAAATTAAAATTAGTGAAACAAATAGCCGAAACTATTGTTAATGCATTTTAGAGAGGATAACACCGCTTAGATATCATATTCTGAAAATTGAAAAATGACACCTGGACACGNGGGACGAATCCTGGATAGCTCAGTGGTAAGAGCAGTGGCGTACTAAGCCGAAGGTCCCGGGTTCGATTCCCGTGTCCAGGTGTCATTTTTCAATTTTCAGAATATGATATCTAAGCGGTGTTATCCTCTCTAAAATGCATTAACAATAGTTTAGGCTATTTGTTTCACTGATATATGCAATCCTGTACAATTATATATATATCTATAATTGTCTATTGGCTGCAAAATGCCAACTACCGAGTCGCTAATGGCAGCGTTGTCTGATGGCTGTGATCTTAGATAATCACATGTTTATAAGCTGATGACTTCCGCACGTCCATCTTAGACTCTGCCTTAAACTATGAGTGAAGAATGACCATGGGCACGGGACGAATCCTGGATAGCTCAGTGTTAAGAGGAGTGGCGTACTAAGCCGAAGGACCTGGGTTCGATTCCTGTCTTTAGGTGTCAATTTTCAGAATATAGATTAAAATTGTTGAAAAATAATATTTTGTTACATCCTGGCAGTAAAAAAATCGAATAAATTGTTGTTGAAATATAAAATTATTTTTAGGTGTTGGGTATTAATCCTCATCACCCAGGCTTTATTGTACCAGAAGAGAAGGCAGTTTTGAGGGACTTGGCAAAGCTACACCCTTTCCTTAATGGGCCAAGGATCCTAACCAGAAAAAACTAACCAGCCTTCACGGCGAGGCAAATATTTTTGTCGGCAGAGGATTTGTTGAATACGGAAGCCTGGCCATTAATGAGTGAAAAAAAGGCACAGTAATGAAATGAAAGAGAAACGCAACTTCCTACTGCCGAGCGCAAAACCTTTATATTATAACGTTTTTGTAATTATCATAATATTAGGTGCTTAAAAAGACCAATGGTTCCTTTTGAGTATCATGGTAGTAAGTAAGCCCAATCAGTACAAAATATACATTTAGTAGTAGGCATGCCCCATGGTAACTACCTAAAAAAATTGATTTTAGGCTGAAAGTATTGTTTGACTTTGAGGGTGCAGCGAATAGATCTTAAGCTAACAAATGGAAGGAGCGTTTCGGGGTCCTCTATGTTTGAAATAATATCATAAACTAAGATCTTCTTGAATACCTAGTATTCCCTTTATTCCACGCTCCCGTTCCATCTTCCCCAAAATGTCTCAGCCATGATGACGTCATAATTTAAGCAACACTCGCACCAAGTTGACAGCCCAAAATGTCTAGACAGGAATAGTCCAAGGGCGTTGTCGCAAACCTGATGATGTCAGAATCCATTTTTGGCCCTAACAAATATTGCAAGATTATTACGTGAAACTATGCCTTCTTAATGTTGAAACTCTGATTATGATTGAGAATCATCTTGCCTGTAATTATTCTCGATACATAGAAACAGCCAAACTGGATGTGAAAGTAGGTCAATCATATCAGATTTTATTCTCTGAAACTGGATTACCTTTCGCAAAGAGATGATTGCCTCACTTGCAGGTAACACCCCCTCTATAAAGAGAAAGTTGCCTCATTTTCAGGTAACATACCCTACAAAACGGTGGTCATCTTGATTTTAGGTAACACCATTCTAAAAGTGTGAGTAATCTTTCTTTAAGGTAGCATCCCCCAACCAAAATAGGTGGACGCCTCTTTTGCTGGAAATATTTCCCTTCTTGAAAAAGTGTTTGACTATCTGGCAGTTAGCACCCTCAAAAAAAGATTGGTTTGCCATAATTGCAAGTAAATGCCCTCCCCCAAAGTTGTTCCACTAGTAAAAGTATTAAACATTAAGAAATATGACTTAACTCAGCCACTTATGAGGTAATATGAGTACAAACCCGGTTCTAATATAAAATTGACTCTCGTGGTGAACTATATTTTCACCATTAAAAAAATGCATGTTGCAGATTTATGGGCAGTCATCAACAACGCGGGAATCTTCACGCTAGGAGAAGTAGAGTTTATGCCTTTAGAAGTATTCCATAGGATAAATGAAGTTAACACCATCGGCTCAGTTCGAGTGACGAAGGCTTTTCTATCCCTCATCAGGAAATCCAAAGGGAGATTCGTCTTTACCGCAAGTATCTTAGGTGTGATCTTTATCCAAGGGAATATCAATTAACGTGTCTTTATTTTATCGCATTCATGGCGCAAAAAAGTATTGTTATATTAAAATAGATAAATGAGATTTTTATCGATATCAACGTCTTATAGCACACTAAAACTGAAAAAATATGTTTTTGATGAAGCTCCCGGTCTGTTGGTTTGTCTGTGTGTCTGCGTGTCAGTATCTCATTCTATAATTGTAAATATTTTATCAATCGGGCTAAATTTTGGTATTTAGGTGTTCCATAAGTTTACTTCTCTGAGTTTTGGAAATAGAAAACTTTACCTAAGAATATAAGATTGGAAAGAAAATTGAATTTTCTTAAAATCGGCTTTAACGATTTTGAATAAAATTCGTATCCACGTAGTTTTAGTATTACGAATAAAATGACATATTTTTTCTGAACAATTACTTAGAGGGCACTTAACATAATTGTTCATTTAAAATTTGATCATACCTCTACAACTCTTAGAGATACGAAATAATTTACAGGTGCAAAAGTATAGAACGATTCATATTAAAAACTTTTAAGGGGAAATATATTTTTATAAAGGCAAAAACGTCCAAGACATAGGAAAATGTATTTTTAGCTAAAGGAATGAGAAATTGGAGAATTTATTGTTATTTACTTTGGTAGAGCGAGATACGCCTTTTGTCTTATCATTAACTATTTAATAGTGTATATTATTTCATTTATTATCTTTGGTGGAATGGGATGTTATGATGTTTCTGCAACACTGTATATTATTTTGTATCATATTATCTTAATAGCTGTACGTAAACATCTCAATTTTTAAATATAAGAAAGGAAAGTCTTTGTGGTGCAGCAGAGAATATTTTTAATAATAATTTATAGATTTATAACTGTTGAGGCTGGTATTGGAAATCATCTACACAATCACACCGACACGAGGATACTGATTATCCTTTTATATCAACATAAGGTCCTATTTGAATGTTAAATTCACAATTCACCATTATATAAGCAATATATACACAGTAAACTTCCTCTAAATTCCAACATTTCTCATTACTAACAGTGTTTAACATTATACGTGTGACCCGAACGTGAGGTACGCTGACATGAGACACCACTAAATAAACCTCCAGAAGATATTTTTTATTTTCTTGCACATTTTTTTTTATAAAACAAGAACACTTTCCTGCGGTCAATATTGATAGCAATTTACCATACATCAATTAGGTTTATTAACAGTAGAGCTAACTTTCTTCATTTAAAAATGCCATGTTAAGAGTTATGTAACATTTTTATTGTTTCTACATTTTAAACGTTTCTCTTTGGATTTTGAATTGAAATATATTATATAGTTACTCCTTGAATTTGAAGTGGATATGTTTCTTTGGCCATCAAGTTGCGCAAAAAACAAATGAATACTATATTCAATAGTACATTATATCAATAAGGAATAACATTTTTTCTATTTCAATAGTGCATGTCTACATTTATATAAAAAAAATGTCTTTGGTACTTGATCGAATGCGTGGTCTTAAATTAAATGCTACTAGATGAAAAATATTTAGAGAAACCGCCATATTGAAGGGGATACACATATAAAAAATTATGCATACACGTAGTTTGGTATAGGCTTAAAGATTGTCCCCACCTAATATTGGTAAAAATAGTCCTCTCATTTGACATTTATCATGGAACAAACATACAGATAGTCAGAGAAAAAAAAAATATTTGAATGTTAAATTCACAATTCACCATTATATAAGCAATATATACACAGTAAACTTCCTCTAAATTCCAACATTTCTCATTACTAACAGTGTTTAACATTATACGTGTGACCCGAACGTGAGGTACGCTGACATGAGACACCACTAAATAAACCTCCAGAAGATATTTTTTATTTTCTTGCACATTTTTTTTTATAAAACAAGAACACTTTCCTGCGGTCAATATTGATAGCAATTTACCATACATCAATTAGGTTTATTAACAGTAGAGCTAACTTTCTTCATTTAAAAATGCCATGTTAAGAGTTATGTAACATTTTTATTGTTTCTACATTTTAAACGTTTCTCTTTGGATTTTGAATTGAAATATATTATATAGTTACTCCTTGAATTTGAAGTGGATATGTTTCTTTGGCCATCAAGTTGCGCAAAAAACAAATGAATACTATATTCAATAGTACATTATATCAATAAGGAATAACATTTTTTCTATTTCAATAGTGCATGTCTACATTTATATAAAAAAAATGTCTTTGGTACTTGATCGAATGCGTGGTCTTAAATTAAATGCTACTAGATGAAAAATATTTAGAGAAACCGCCATATTGAAGGGGATACACATATAAAAAATTATGCATACACGTAGTTTGGTATAGGCTTAAAGATTGTCCCCACCTAATATTGGTAAAAATAGTCCTCTCATTTGACATTTATCATGGAACAAACATACAGATAGTCAGAGAAAAAAAAAAATACAAATTGTCTAGTTAAATTTGGATTTATCTACGCTAGGTTAATTTGGATTATTTTATAGGTTTTGATAATATTCACCAAAAGGGACAGCAGAGGATAACATGAATTGAAGCATGAATATAATAAATTAAATCCAGCAAATATTTTTAGCTGTGAGATGTTTTCAAACGTGTATATATTTTATACTGATAGTATACACTGATAAAATATATAGTATTATCACCAATTGTCATAATAACGCACTTAACTACAAGACTTACATTATGACGTCATTTTCTAAGATTTGGTATAAAATTATTTTTACATAAGAATATAGATAATATAAAATACTTACCCTTAATTTTATAGGTATTATTGTTATCCTAGGATAATAGTAGACAATACATAACATTTTAGATAATTGAGGATAGTTATAGTGGTTTTGAAATTTATGAATTGTAATTTCTATTAAAAAATTAATTAGGCAGTGGGAAGATCATACAAAAAAAAACTGCGAATGAAACTTGACAGAGTTTTTACTAAGGTTAAGTTTGTTTATATTACTTGTGTTTGTGTTCTAGGAAGAAAGCTTAAATCTACTGTTTTTATTCAGTGTTCCGTTGGGTTGAAACTAAATTTTAGGGCATAAGGCACTTATTTGACTGGTTTGGTTCCAAGTATTAGTAGGTTACATCCATTTCCAAGGGAAGAAGGCACGTAGGCTACTAAAAAAACGTTGTTCTAGGTCGTATCACAATCCCTGGAGTGGTGCCATACTCGATGTCCAAGCACGCCATCGTGTCTTTTATTGATGGACTCCGTCGGGAAATGAGAAAATGGTCCGTCACTGTCCATGGAATCGAACCTATGGCATACAGGTTGGTATAGTGGCACAGGAACATATTTATGAAGCTACGGAAGCTCATTATTTGCTCAAGTGGTATACAATTTGTACCATAAGAGAAGTATTGCTGTATTTAATTCAGATAACAAAAAATGTTAATTTTTGGAGTGAGGTATAAATCAGTATATTGTAATTTTCTGTTTTATAAGTTGCTTGAATGTGGGGAATGCCAGGCCTCCACCGTGGTTCGGATCCCACGTAAAACTGTAGGTCCTCCATTTCATCTCACAGTCACCCTACCATTACACATTAGCCAAAGTGCGTATAACCTGAATGGGTAGTAAGACGCGGTGCTAATAATAATAATAATATAAGTTGCTTCTAGTATGTTCTTCATCAATTTCCTGGCATTATTCTACATCCTGTCTTGAAACAGTGCGTGCAACCTTGGGCCTTGTTCTATTATTGTATAAACTAACATCTGCAAGTCGCAGATTGAATGTGGTTTGGAAATATTGATTCTCTTTTTAAAATGATATTTTTCTTGTACCCTCTTCTAGATAAACAAATAATACCACAAATTGTTTTAATATACATCTTTGCAGAAAGACACCTACGGGCCATTTTCTTGACTGAAACAAATAGTTTAACCTGTAGAGGATTTATAAAGTATACGTTTACAAAAAACTACTTTTAAATAAAAATAAATATTTTTTGACATGGTAGGATTATTTTTAAATTTATGATTTTAGTTTCAACGTTTTATCTTTAAATTTCACTGAATGAAACGTAAATTCATTAAAATGAGAAATAATATATTGACCTCCCATGACACCATCCTTAATTCGAGAAAGCATTTGAAAATATTGATTGCAATCTTGTTTCGGAAACATTATCTGGTTGTTTCTTAAGGTTAGCACGTACTTGGAAATATTGTTGGCCAGCTGTTACCCAACTGTTTCCCAACTGTTCCCGAAATATTTCCCACCTGTTGGTCGACATGGGAAAAAATTGTCGGCAAACATTAAAGAAACATCGTTTCGCGCCAAAACTACAATGAATAAACATTGTTTCCCGTCCAGAGCTCAGTTGAGTGAAAGTTTTCTGTTGGGTAGGATGCTGCTATGGCTTGTGCTTTGTATGGAGTTATTAGATGTTCAAGAAGACAGAGAAGAAGAAAACGGTGGTGGGTTCGTAAAGTGATTCAAAATGGTTGGTACTACGCAAGTAATGTTCTGAGAGGACTGAAGCTTGATGACGTCAGTGGTTTTAGGAACTTTACTCGCATGTATCCTACATATTTTGAAGTTGTTTTACAAATGGTTGGTCCCAGAATAATAAAAGAAACACAAGAGTTAGATCAGCACTCTCACCTACTAGCCAACGTTGATTGTGGTTGGAAAAATTGGCCAGCATTGTTTCTTGTAACCCATTCGAAATGCATAACGGGAAACATGTTTTCCCCACTGAGAAACACAAAGGAAACATGAACAAATATTGCCCAACTGTTTCTGAAACAAGGGCAAAATTTTGGCAAACAATTTTTCGGGGTAAATGTTTTCTAGTGCATACTAGGCATTAAAGGTCAAAAACTTATGGAAACAGTTTGCAAACATATGGACGCATTTTTTTTTCACATTGCTTAAACTCATTTAAGCAAATATAGTTTCCCGTCAAATTTCTTTTCAATTTGAAATAATTCTTGTGCTCTATACAAAACTGCACACAAACGCTTTTAATTTTTTTTAACCTCGTTAGCTATGAGACATTTCCATCTATTTTAAAAACATTGGGTCTTTAGACACAGTTTTTGCTGTTTTCATATGTCTCATTCCTAAAACATGTATTATATGAAATATCTATATCAGCTGAATACTTTTTTACGTGTTCATATCAAACTAGTACGGAACGGAAAAATCTAGATGATGTTTCACAGCTATACGCTCGATGCACCCTGAATGGTAAGCAGAATTACATTGATGGACTACATTACGGTCCAATCTTACAAGCTACGCCATAGTAGAATAATGCATTATAGGCTTGCTGTCCCTCAGTGTAAGAGAAGTACACATGGAACTCTTGATGATGTAAGATAGCACGAATTTTAAGATTCTAGTGTGGAGAAATATTTAAAAATTACAAATACATACATTTTGTAATGCCAAATTTGAGATTAGACTACTATGTTATTTATATTATTTTACAAATATAGATATTATCCATCAAAAATGATAATTTAGGATCACATGACTTGATTAAAAAATTTGTTAAAATTATTTTTAGAACATATTTGAAATGTTAAAAAATTGCGTCCTTCTATCTTAATCCTGTTATATTTGAATAATAATCATTAAAAAAATTCCACAATTTCAATGATTTTATTATGAAACTGAGAATAGTTTTACATATGAGCCTCCTAGAAAGAAAATATATCTTTATTTCAATTGTTTGGTATATATTTTAGTATGTTTTAGTAACAATTTCATTTCCGGAATTGTTTCTAGCATTGCTAATTTAATTTTGTGTTACTGTCCTTACTAAGCGTGAAGCTAATCTTTTAAATTTTGAATCGAATTCGAATCTTTGTTTAGTAACTAAAATTGAATCTGGATTTTTGTTTACTAACTCGAATTAAATCCGAATCTTTGCTTACCAACTTAAATCGGATCCAAAGCTTAATTAGTGTGAATCTAATCCGAATTTTTGCTTACTAACTCAGATAAAATCCGAATCTTTGCTTACCAACTCAAATCGATTCCGAATCCTTGCTTGGTAGCTCAAATTTAATCTGAATCTCTACATACTTACTTGAATTAACCCGAAACAAATGTCCTAAAATAAATCTGAATCGAAGAATTCATAGTAGAAATGTGTCTAATTAAATAAAAATACACTGTTTTAGTAAAATTCTAGCACCACGTCTTACTACCAGTTAGGGTTTTACGCTTAAATACTAATTATGCTAATTGATTAGGAATTGGAAGAGTTAAATTTATAGGAAGTGTGCCTATATTTGTATAGAGGGAGGGTGGGAAACCATTTAGGAAAACCACCCTCAGTTCACCCGACAGAGATTCGAACCTTGATCTCCCATCTTCGGCAGTTCAGCTCAACATAAAACTAGCGCGTTAGCTAACTACGGCACCAAAGTGGGTTCCTTTTTTAATGGTTCTAGGAATTTGGTCCAATAAAACAAATAGTTATAAAATAGAGTTTTTAAATTATAGATACATTTTTAATATTACGAAATTTGAAGGTTATATTTTCAAATAGAATAGACAAATGACCTTTTAAAAACACATTCCAAAATTTGACCTTTAGAATTGAGTTTTTGTTTGAATTTTAAATGATCATGTAATCTATTCTCAATGTTGATTTGAAATTTCTAATACAATTTGAATATAAAAAGTATTAAAAATAGGTTTTTTGAATTGAACACAAAATTTAGGCCTAGTAGGATTCAGAATCGTAATTATTAAAAATTTGAATTGTTATATAGGTATAATCATTACTATATTATTATGTTTTTATCTCGTCAGGACTCCAATGGCAAACACGAAACCTTACCAAAATTTCCTGAAACATCAATGGAGTGAGATGTCAGAGGAAGTTCAACAACTCTACGGTGATTCGTATGTGGAAAAATATATGGTAAATTTTAAAATAATGTTCAAGCGATGTTGAGAAAAATAATAGTTTTAGTTCTGTGAACAGTACACCTCGATCCCTCCATTTTATTATCGTCACTACAATCTTACTTTTATAAACTATCTTTAACGGATCGTAAAAGCTATATAATACTTATTTTATAAAACAACTTTTATGAAAATAAAATAATGTAGTTTAATACCTACCGTAGATCCTTGGACCACAAAAGTGGGTTTGTCACAAATGATATAGTAAAATGGGAATGTATGTCTAACTGTGATGTGTTATTGATTCCAGGAAAAAATCAATACATATGTAAGAACCGATGCGTATCAAAACTTAGAGGAAGTAGTTGATGACCTCGTGGACGCCGCAGTGGGAGCCACTCCTAGGGTAAACATAGTTTACTTTTGGTTTACACCAAAATACTATAAGAATTACTTTTTATTACTTACACAGAATAAGGCACAGGGAACTCGAAAGTTCATTGCCGCACTTACAAAAGTATGTCTCCTTCTCTATCTTAATCTAGCTCTAGACAATCAACCTCAATAAATTCAATTTCTCTTTCTTTTGAATTTGTTCTATCCAGTCCACCTCGTTACATCCAATTTTCTTTTTCTTTTGAACTAGTTCTATCTAGTCTACGTCATTACACCCTATCTCTATCTTAAGCTAGTTCTATACAACCAATTTCTTTACACCCTATACCTGAATTGATATAGTTCTATTAAATACACATCATTACACCCTATACTTACTTTAAAGTAGTCTAGTTGCTTTACTGTCAGATAAGGCCCTTCCTTTGATATTGGGACTTTATTACCCAGTGTTAATTAATGCGTATCACAAAATCATGTACAGCAAACCATCATTTCTTAATTAATGACCAAATATCCTTAAACTTTTGCAAGTAGAGTACAATTAGCACAATTTGTAGATAAAGCTTGGTTTCCATTTGCTGAGCCCACAGCTACTGCCTTTGTTGGTTTTGTAATTGAAAATTGCTTGTTTCTTCAGTTACAGTTGCATTAATAGTACGTCTGGTACATAGCAAATAAAGCCAAAAAGCTGCACTTTTTGATTGGAATATGCCACTTTCTGTAGTCATA
>CABFOW010008253.1:0-18982 GCA_902141385.1 Timema californicum | reverse complement strand
TCTTTTTACAGTGATAAATTGACGCACAAGGAACTGGGTGTTGTGGTTTTTTATTTAATTAAACTAGTTTGTAAGTTGTGTGCTAATACCATTATATGTTTTCAGAAAATGCACGTTAGACACGTTTATTAAAAGCTATATTAGCTCACCTGTACTGGCTACAAATTTGTTTGAAAGTAAATGAACTCGACACTTTGTAAACGTTAACACGAAATATTTGGTCACCTAAATATTTTTATCGAGATATTTTCCAAATTTAATAAAAGAAAATGCCAGATATCACACTGTTAGGTTCCAATATGGAGCTTACAGGTGTCGTGACAGGAATTACCTTTTAACGTTTCAAGAAATACAAGTTGTTCAGTTTTAAAAAAATAATAAAAACGAGCGAGAGAAAGAGAGAGAGAAAGTGACAGAAAGAGAGAGAGAAATAAATATGAAAAGAAGAGAAATAAATGAGAAATGGTGGGCTGGCGGCCGCGTCACATTGATTAATGAGAAAAGTTGGTTCTGTGGGCTTTCGTTGTACCCCCGGGCGAAAGAGAGGATAGGTTACCACCGGGTCGTTACGAAGAAAGAACGAGTATTTCCTACTGAGCCACCGATGAAATGGAGTAACAAGCTTCACATTCAAGCTCTGATAGATCACTGTGGGCTGCACATTGGTATATTGATTATTATTTGTGTCAATATTATAGAAAGTAAAGGTTTTCATTAGGGGAATTTTTGTTACATAACAATTTATTACCTGTTCAGGCTATAAGCTTGTATACTAATTAGGCCAATGAGCTAGGGATTAGAAAGGTTGATTAAAAGAAAGTTTACCTTCATTTGCGTAGAGAGCGATTAAAAAAACATTTAGTAGAAACCTCCCTTAGTACACCAGAATGGGATTCGAACTTCAAGCACCCTGTGATCGGCATTAGAGTCTATAGCGAGATTGACGCCTTAGACCATGTTGCCACCAAAGCAAATTATACAAATTTTAATTATACTACTTCCCGATTGGCCTAACGTGTTTCTCTTGTATTAGATTAAACTGCCGATGACGTGGATATCGAGGTTCGAATCTCGGTCGGGTGTACTGAGGGTGGATTTTACTAACTAGTTTTGCCACTCTCCTTCCAAGCTAATGTGGATAAACTTTCTTTAAATATAACCTTCCTAATCCCTAAAACAATAAGTGTAATTAGTAAATAAGCGTATAACCCGAACGGATAGTAGGACGCGGTGCTAAAATAATAATAATAATACAATTTTGAAAGAGGAATACTTAATTTAATAAACAGAACATTTTTTGTCCATACCAGATTTGAGCTTTGAGCCCTTATCTCAGAATACAGGCAACATGCACCTTACCGACAGTTTAGTAAAACAGGTTCTAAATATTGAAACCCGATTGTTATTCAGGCACGCTAGCCATGTGAAAAAATATTTATCTTGAACAATGACATTACTAATACAGACTATGTGAAGGTCATGAATTAAATAATTGTACATTTTCTAGGTTTTTCTCAGATTTTAAAACTCACTTCTTCTTCTTGGAATTTGAATACAATACCAAAAACTTTATTTTGGACAGTTAAAAATGTGGTTTTAGATATCGTGGTTAAAAAAATCCATAATATTATGATTGATATTTAAATAATATATGAATTCATCTCTTTAAAAAAAAAAAAGTCAAGTAGTTACAAATGAATAACTCACTCGTTGACACATCATGAATAAATTATTATTCAAAGACATCTCCCTAATTTAGTTTTAGAAATTTAAGCTAGAGATTTATAAAATCTAGATCACCATCTTTAATATTATTTTTAATATAGAAACAAGCGTTCATTTAAAAAATAAAATTTGTTTCAATATAACTGTGGTATTTTTTTTATTACGGCTTGAAAATTTGATATGATAACCTCTGAACTAAAAACATATATCTAAAAACATAACTAAGATTGACAAGAGATAGTTTGAGAAATTGACGCCAGAAAAAATGCAGTTTTTCTTAACATTGTAGCTTTCCATTTGAAAATTCTTGAAATTTGAAATTTTGGACACCTTATTGGTGTAGTTAAAAAGAAATATGATTAAAACAGGCTGGATATAATTGCGGAAACTATTATCAAAAGCAGTCAATTCACGTTTTAATAAAGATTAATTGATTGTTATTTTATCAAGAAATTCAGACAGTGTTTACCTCGCAACCGGAAAAATGAGATAAAACAGGACATTTTTTTTCTTCTGGAAAAGACCCGGGAAATAAAGTGAATTTTGTAAAATATAGTAAAAATACTGGATTTCTTAAAAAAATTTGGGCCTTTAACTGAAAACTTAAAAGAGTAGATTTTTGAATGGACCAAAAATTGTACTGAAGAACTAGGCATCCTGATTCAAACAATGCTTACCACCCCTTAAGTGTGCGATGCAGAAAAGGTATGTGTTTTTGTGATTTTTACATCAAAACATTTTTTTGACCAAAATAAATCAAATATTGCTTCAGTACAAACATAGAGTTATTATTTTATTAACGAGGTGGTACCAACAGTTGTTAAATATCTGTCAAGGGTGTCCTGGATTGTAATGACAACTTTTTCTACTCGTTTAAAAAGTTGGTCATCTAATGCCACTATACTCGTTATATGTAATCAACAACTGTTGATATCAACACGTTAATAAAATTAAGCTCCATGTTTGTATTGAAGCAATATTATATTTATTTTGACCCAAGAATGGTTTTGCTATAAAAACTGCAAAAAACCCTCTCGTTTTCCGATGTTCCTTAACCTCCCACCCTAAACAAGGGTTGTAAACTAACATACGAAGTATTTACCCTACAATCTTATAATATTAGCACCGTGTCTTACTACCCGTTCGGGTTATACGCTTTTAAGTACTAATTACGCTAATGGATTAGGAATTGGGAAGGTTGAGTGAGAGGAATTGAACCCGCATTTGCGTGGAGGGAGAGTGGAAAACCATTTAGGAAAAACCACCCCCAGTTCACCCGACCGAGATTCGAACCTTGATCTCCCCGTCCTCAGCAGTCGAGCTCAACACGACTAGCGCGTTAGCCAACTACGCCACCGAGGCGCGTCTCTAGAATCTTAAATCATCCTATTTTAGACATAAGTTACATGACTTCACACGAGTCAGTTTGATGAAAAATGAAATTTTATTACTCTTTTCTTCAATCCAAGTGGTCTGAGAAAATAGGAATACCTTCCGTAAAAACCTGGAAAACTCAGGGAATTTGGTTGTAAGAAAATAGAGGAAACGCTGGATTCAGGTTTCAACGATATTAAATAAGTTGCTTGGATAGTTTTCAATCGAAGACATCAACTAAAACATAAGTAGCTCCCTTGAGTTATTTTATAGCATAGACATTTATATTCATATTTCGTTTGAATTGCATCCCTGAATACATTATCCAAACTGAACTGGCTAAAAATTTGTTTGAAAGTAAATGAACTCGACACTTAGTAAACGTTAACACGAAATATTTGGTCACCTCAATATTTTTATCGAGATATTTTCCAAATTTAATAAAAGAAAATGCCAGATATCACACTGTTAGGTTTCAATATGGACTTACAGGTGTCGTGAAGAGAATTACCTTTTAACGTTACAAGAAATATAAGTTGTTCAGTTTAAAAAAATATTAAAAACGAGTGAGAGAAAAAGAGAGAGAGAGAGAGAAAGTGACAGAAAGAGAGAGAGAGAGAAATAAATATGAAAAGAAGATAAATAAATGAGAAATGGTGGTGTACTCAAACTGAGTGTTCCTTGAGGTAGGTTTATTTACTAATGGAAGGATTGTTTAATTGACTAGCGTACCTAACCCTTACCTTATTGATTAGGCTTCAATTCCAAAAGTATATAACTATTATATTTGTTTTATTCAGACAATGGATATTCGTTTTACTTGCAGATGAAAGCTATTCCAGAAAAAAAAAATTGTATCCTCCATACATGTATGAATACAAACCTTATGCATATGTTTTTAATAGAATAAAATGTTTAATTATAGAATATATGTGTGTTAAAGTAATGCAAAAAAAACAACTTAAATCTCCAACCTTTTATTTCAATAAAGTTAAATATAAAAGTTTTCAAAAACGTCCATTTCATTTTGAGAGAACTAATTTTACTGCAGGTATGGTGTAATGCATTTTTCTGAATATTTTAAATATTTTTACTCTTATTACTCTATCCCTCTTCTCTATGTTAATCCTTCCTTCTCTCTCATATTCATTCCCCTCCCCCATCCCCCTCCTCTAAGGTTGATACATCCCAATGACCTCAATCCTTCAACTCCCCTTTCACTCCCATAATCCTCGGTAACTCTTCTCTTGTAGCTTCTACCCTTACATTCTCCACGGATTTTTTTTACTGCCTCCCCCTCCTAGCTTACCCCTCCTCCCCAACCCATTTAAAAATATTTGTAATGTCGTTTGCCTCCTTCAGGCACTGCTAACATTTATCAGTAGACAGAATTACAATCTTTTATTTTTTTTAATGGAAACTCTTAAATGAGTTTGAAGGAAATATTAGACGATGCTTACTTTTTTTTTACTTAAAAAATAAATTACGTTCCATTTATATTTTGAAATTAATGATCTTGAATAAGTTACCATAATGCATTTAAATTTCATCAGGGTATGAATGGTGTTTTTATCATATTTATGCAAATATTTTTTGTAACTAATTCATCCAAGACTCTTACCAGCTTCGGTGACCGCATGGTCTAAGGCGTTACGCTTGCATTACACTGGATTGTCGTTGACGGGGAAATAACGGGCTTTGAATCCCGGTATGATGTAATGAGGCCTATTTCTAAATGGTTTTTTTTACTGCCCCTCCAAAAAAATGCGATATATATTCTCCAAGCTATACTCCACCCCTACTTCAGTGATTTAATGTACGTGTTCAACCCGAAAGAGTACGAAGACACAATGAAAACAATCAAATTCAGAAAATGTCAGTGTGCTAAGGTTGTTCTTTTTCCCTCCTGACTGTCTCTATGGTCAGATCTAGACCGCTCCCACATTGAACAGTTACTAGTGGTACTGAGGTTGTCAAGGTACCAGAGCATAGAGTCCTCCCTGGGATATAGCCTTGTAGCGTCACAGGTTTGCTAGCCTTGTCTTGACGTCATAAGAAAACTGGCCTTCTAGTGATATCACAATTATTAAACTAGCCTTCTAGTGATATCACAATTAGACTAGCCTTCTAGTGATATCACAATAGACCAGCCTTCTAGTGACGTCAAAGATAGACTAGCAGTTTCATGACGTCTCAATATGTTGACTATCCTTGTGATGACGTTACAAGTGGACTAGTTTCATCGTGGCGTTCCAAGTAATACTTAATTCATGGGGAATCACACGACATTCAAACTAGGTAGTTGGCTTATTTCTGCCACTTGTACAATTATTATAGTTGTAAGGTATCCAAGTCGAAGGTGGCTACGTTAGCCGATAGCTCGTGATCTTAATAAAATCACACATTAGTAGCCGATGATTTCCGCACGTCCATCACAGACTCTGTCTTAAAATATGAGTGAAGAATGACCTTGTGCACGGGACGATTCCTGGATAGCTTAGTGCTAGAGCATTGACGTACTAAGCCACAGGTCCTGGGTTCGATTCCCGTGTCCAGGTGTTATTTTTCAATTTTCAGAATATTAGAACTTATGCTAAAGAGTAAACATTGGTTATAATACTAACAAATGAATTAATAATAGCCCTGTTGACGTCACTCGCATAGTGATTGGCTTGCTGGATCACGGGGTACTCTTCATGTAACGTTCATGTAACGTTCACTTAAAGTAAAATATCTAATTGGATAGCTCTTACGTTAAGTTAACTGCAAGTCAAAGTTAAATTAATTGCATCGTGATCGCTTCCATTTAAATACACGAGGTGATCCTTTACGTTAAGTTAACGACCGCACCTTGATACTATATTGAGCCTAATTTACCAACCCCTGATGACCTTTGGGCTGATTCCCCTTTTGGTGAAAAAAAAACCCAAGGTACCAGCCAGGAAACAACCCCTGGATCCCTAGACTCGTATCCAGATATACTGACCATTACACCATGGAGCCATTTAAAGGTTGGAACAGGTTTAGTTTATTCTCCTCTTAATGTTTCGATACAGAAGACGATAAAATAACATCAAACAAACTGAACAATAGCGATCATAGCGGCTAGCAAATCCCAAATATTTAATTTTGTCAACGATAAAATGTGATTAAATCCTCCAATAAAAAAATATTTGTTCATTGATCTAGCTATAAATCGGTATGTGCATTTGTTCCCTATAGAAACCTTTATCAAACAACTCCAGTGAATGGTTTCGTTGAGACTTACGGCAAACATTTATTAAGTTCCCGTTACATTATTTATGGTGTTTGAGTTGGCTGATCCGTGTTGTAATGTTGGCAGTATTGGTGTTGTGGCAACACCGTCCATCTGGTTGTCAACGACGGCTTGTTTACAACACAAACTATCTGGTTAAGTTTTAACAACGCCCCGCTTCGTTTTCAAACGTTTACCCACCCGCATCGTATCAGAAGATTTACCTAAACCGTATAATTTTACGGCTGTTTGATGTTCGGTACGCTATCGTATCTCTGTGAATGAACGGTAAATATGGAATAATATTCGAGCGGAAATATATTAACTCGCTCAAAACATGGAGGGAGAAATATGAATGAAAATAAATCACGAGGTACAAAACCTGTATTCCTTTATGTTTTAATCTATATTTTAAATATTTGCTCGTGTTTATTTTCTCTCAAGTAAATACGTGAGGTCCCTTTAGAAAAGAGATATAATAGATAAACACACGCAATACTATTTTAATGAGTAAATCAAATGGTCAATGCTATTATATTTACTTTTAGTCAAGATTTACTCACATATAAATATTTTCTGTAAATTTAAAAATTACACCAAGATAAGGGAATCGATCCTGGGACCTTTGGCTTAGTGCGCCAATGTTATAACCACTGAGCTATCCAGGAATCTTTCCGTGCCCAGGTCCATTCTTCACTTTTATCTTAAGGCAGAATCTGTGATGGACGTGCGGCTACGTTTTCAGCACTCTGCCTTAAGATATGAGTGAATAATGACCCGGGGCACGGGAAGATTCTTGGATAGCTCAGTGGCTAGAGCATTGACGCACTTAGCCAAAGGTACTGGTTTCGATTCCCGTGTCCAGGTGTCATTTTTCGTTTTAAATTTTCAGAATATTATATTTTAATGAAGACAACACGGTGCTCTATCGGCTTAGCCTAAAACAACATATCTGGGACTAAATATCTTATATCAAACACAGTGAATGTAGTAAATATGAACCTTAAAAAACATAATAAATCTAAAAATATTCAACAAGTACATCCGCTATGTATACCGCCCCAAACACCAATAGCTAAAAATTTGTTCTTTTTAAGGAACATCTGTAAAAAATATATAAAAAAACTTCAATTATAAAGAATCTATTTTTAACGGCAACATTGTTTTTTGTGCGTATAACCCGAACGGGTAGTAAGACGCGGTGCTAATAATAATAATAACATTGTTTTTTGTGTCAAACTTATGTGAAATATTTAACACAGTTAAGAATCAAAGCACAGAATTATTCATATTTCAAAGACAATTTTAATAACTAACCTAGCACAACACAACCTCGAAACCGCCCCCCACCCCCCTTTTTCGTTGGTGGTCTAGTGCACCGCGAGAGTAGCACCTTAGACCATGTGACCACCGAAGCGGCTTCCAAGCATTGACATGAAAATGTCTCCCATACTAATTTTGTAAACTGGGAATGAAATCAACTTTTATTTTAATAAATAACATGTTTAGTAAAAAATAAAAAAGTTATTACAGTTTTAGTCAAGCCGTTTAAGTGGTCGAATGGTCTAAAACATCACCCTCGATATAGATTTAACTGCAGATAACATGGATATTGGGTTCGAGTCCTGGTAGGCTGAGGTGAGGGTATTTATGTTTTTCTAAAAGGGGTTTTCTTTCTCGATCCACACAAATACTGACACTCTTCTTCTTAATTCAACCCCTCTCATCTCTTACGTAATGACGTGCTTAGTACATAATGCGTGTAGTCAAATCAGGTGGTATGACACTATGCTAAAAAAAAAAAGTTTTGGATCATTTATTAGTTGTATACTTTGTTCGTAAAATAAAGTGAATGGTTTATAAAACGAATGTGCTCCGGAAATATTTTGAATGAAATGATAACACCTGTTCTGATTCATGAATATGCATGTTTACATACATGTGTAGATATAATTTCGAAACACGAATATGATATGAAATATTCACAAAGAACCGTATTTTGGTGCCCAGACTAGCGCACATCCATCACAAACCAAATTCTTTCACATCAAATGAAAGAAATATATACACACATATTTTTTCTTATATAACATGTGTACATTTCTCGTAACTTTTACTCCAAAAGAAAAGTGAACAAACTGTTCATAAATATTTGCTCTTTCTTTGAAGTTTTTCAAATATTGTATATGTCATACAAGTTATCTATAACTTTTGTTATTTAAACTGTGAGATAAGGACTAATAGTTTGAATACAATTTAGCTATTAATATTCTCCTGTAAAAAGGATCAGATATCACATTGAGGAAAAAATGTCTCTTAGTGTATCTAGTTAGGATAAAATCGGAGTCTTAAATTTTAAAACTTAAATCGATAACTCTAGAAAATGTGTGAGTAAAAAAAAATTAATTCAATCTTTTATGCTGACATGAAGTTTTTATGTTTCAGAAAACTAACATTTACTTTAAATATATAATATTTAAATAATTTCAAGTTGAATTTAGGATTATATTAGTTTGTCCAAGCTTTAATTTTTAAAATATACCATTTGATTAGTTAAAAATAGCTTATGTGTAGTATTAATTAAAATTTAGAGTATAGACAAGTTTTTTTGAATAGTTAAATGTTGTTGTGTAAATACATTAAAATACCTTCTATGTACTAAACACAAATATTAAATTGATCATGTGAGTGTTTCAAACTTATTCTAAATATAATCTTAAATCTAGGTTTATGATCTATTGTTTAAACAGATAAGCTTGAATTTCATATTTAGATTGACTTAAATTGACATTAAACTTGATTTAAAAATTGGGATTGAAATTAAATCGCAGAGAAGATTTTTTTTACTTAAATTAGAAAATATATTCTTTCATACAATTCAAATAATATAAAACTGTGATTAATATATTTTAATCGGAAAAGATTTTTACTCACTAATTACTACGGTCACACATCTCTTGATGGACGTACTGTAGAAAGGTTTCTCTTACCTGAAAAAATAAAATATAAATACTTAATTTTTTATATTCTATAAAACAGTTTTAAAGATATACCTATATTTTCTAAGTATAAAAATGAATATTAACAGATTTATTTTTACAATATTTCATTTGTTTTATTTATTAGAGGTATCTAACGTGCACTTTCCGAGCCAAATAATTATATCAACACATGACCCCCAAACTAACTTATATCTAGAACATACACAATATCCAGTCCTTGACCTTTATTAACATCATCGTGAAAGGGGATAACCACATTTTAACAATAATAAAATGTTTTGCCTTGCCATGAATCGAACCCGGGACTCTTAATTCAGTAGATAAACACGGTTCTGAGTGAGCTAAGGTGAGAATATTTTTATTATACAAGTTTCCTTTTAACCAGGCAAAATACCCGCATCGGTGGCTGCATGTTCTAAGGCGTTAATCTCGCAGTAGGCTGGACTGCCGAAGACGGGGAGTTGGGAGAGAGAGAGAGAGAGAGAGAGAGGAGGGATAGAAAGAGAGTGGCAAAGGGGGGGGGGAGAAAAAATCAGCGTTCTTGGCTCACATGTCCTTACATCCGTATCTCTCGTGGCTAAACCTAAATATGTCCCTGATTACTCATTGTTTTAAATATTTTACACATATTGAAATTTTATGCACCCCCTAAGAGGTCTTCGCGTACCCCCGGACTATCCTGGTCAGGTGTTTTGGTCCTAAATTATTTCCCATTTAATCTCCACGCAAATTTGGATATATTTCCTAAAAATTAAGCCTTCCTCATACAAAAACATTTTATCGTAATATTAATATATTAGCGTTCAACCCGAACAGATAGTAGCGCGTTGTTAGATAAACAACAATAAAACAGATAAAGCTTGTGTCGAGTATTTTGTTATGTCTAGGTTTCCTCGGATATATATTTTTGTTTTCTTGTCCCCCAACCCAAACATTTCCACGTCTCAATGGAAGTGTCTCCCAGTTTGCTCAAGAATGGCAGCTATTTCTAGTGGCATTTGTCGGGACATTTCACGGAACTATTACCGACTGCTACAGAACGGGGGAGTGACAAGACACATTCCAACCTAAGGTACAGTCCTAGCAGTAGGGCTATAAAGAAACCTATTTTGGTAGGGGCTCGGTCCTTGGGCTCAGAAGTTACAATGCACAAACAAACACACGTATAAGCATTATATTTTGAGATACACGTAATTTTCGCAGTAGCAGTTCTTGTCAACCTTTGCGTTAATCCTTTAACGGATCGTTTGGATGCTAACGGATCATTTTTAATATTTCTTCGTTATTAGTAATAAAATAAAAGTATTTGGAATCGTGTTACCTCTAAGTAAAGTACTGCAAAGATTAAACGAAATATCACCATATTGAGAAATGCGTCTCTTAAGAAAATGTTTAAGCTCGGTAATATTTTATTAAATAAAATAATATTTTTAACGCTTCTTGTCAAAAAAACAACACATACACATATAAATAGTGCGTCTGGATTACATCACTCATAGCCCAGTAGTGTAAAGATTATCCAGTGCTAATGTACCGTTGTCCAGGAGACGTCCGAATGTACTAATTGTACATCCTTTCCTGGAGGCTCTTTCCATGTCATGGTGAGATGAGATGAGATGAGGAAGATAATGAATAATATGACAGTGTGAAGCCATTGACGATCTCAACCTAATTTAAGCGTAGCTAACTGGACCTTTCTGACCATGGGAATTATTCCCCTTACGAGAAAAATCCTCCGGTACCAGTCGGGAATCGAACCTAGGAACTCTAGGTGAACAGCTAAGGGGCTCCGACCATTATACCACGAAGCCGGTTGATGCTTTTTTTTTAAAGTCAATTTGAATGTCAGAATGAAGCTCACCTAAGATGGTAATCGTATTATGATAGGAACATTTCATCAATGTATTAATTTAAAAGAACAACAACCAAAGATTCACTATTCAATGAAAACACTGGATATAGAATATAGTGTTGGTTCTCTTGTAGGTCAAATGGTGCAGTCTTGTCCAATAAACTTATGTGGATATTATATCAAGCACAGTTTTGTAAATTCTAGAACAGATCTAACTGAGAATTTGAAGATTACTATCGTTTTATAAATAATATGAGAAATAAGATGTAAATGTTTAAATATATAAGTATAATATAATAACATTAAATAACATGATTTACAGCTGCATTGGTGGTCGCACGACCTAAGGCGTCACACTCATGTTGGACTAAATTGCCGATGTCAAGAAGATCGTGGTTCATATCCCGGTCGGGTGTACTAGGGGTGGTTTTACAAAATTGTTTTCCACTCTCATTCCACGCAAATATGGGTACACTTCCTTTAAAATTAGTCTTCCTCATCCTTAACTCAATTGCATAACTCGTATATATGTGTAAAACCTGAACGGGTAGTAAGATATGACGATTAAAAAACTCATCATTTACGATCTTGTTTAGATGCTATAGTTGGATGTTTAGCTGAGGTACATATTTATTGGCATAGTTTTTGTGTTGGTACCTTCAAAATCAAGATTTTTTTGTCACCAAATATTACTAGCCGTTCGGGTTGCACGCATATTTACTAATTACACCAGTGTGTTAAGGATGAGGAGGGTTAAATGTAAGGAAAATCTACTCTTCTTTGCGTGGAGCGTTTAAAAGCATTTAGGAAAAATCATTATCAGTACACTCGACTGTATTCGAACCCAAACATTCCTGTCACAGGTGACCCACTGCATAAAAATCCAGAAGTTTTAAGCCATTTTACTATCTTTTCGGTTAAAATATTGGTATTAATTTTATTCGATATTAATTTGACCTCCATTTCCTCTTTGTCTAGTCTAGTAAGCGGCTCCTCCAAGACTATTTGCTGTTTTTTCTGTGGTGAATATTTTAATGTTCATGGTAAGTATTTATGGGTGTTTCTCACATTAATTTAAAATGAAATTAATACATTCTTTCACATTTAAATTTGTTTGTTTTATTAGAACAGATGAAATTATGGTTCTTGGAATTTTTACCATTTGTGTCTCTGATTTCAGTTTAAAAATCATTTAAACAATTTCAATATAATACTTTCACAAATTTTATATTAAGTCTGTACAATATTTCGCAATTTTGAAATTTGAATTTGATTAGAGCTAAGATTTTTATTGGATTCGAGATTCCTAATCTTTATGTATACATATTTTGAATTGGATTCAAAATTTTTAACACAAATGTATTGTAAGCTATAATGTAATATATTTTGGGAAAACTTATTCCAAAATGTATATTATCCAATAGCCACATTTTTAAATGATTTACTGTTTTTTTTAAAATAATTTAGCAGAGGTCAATTATTTAACTTGATTCTAAAAACTTGCAAATATCATAACATTTATAATCTATTTTTTACTAAACATGGTTTAGTGAATTTATATTTTATTAGTATCAATTAAACATATATGTAAGATACCATAATATAGAATTTAGATTTGATAATACTTACCTATAAAAATATTCGGGTCACATTGGATGTTTAAACATTTTAAATACGAAATATTAAATTTCGATTTGATTTGAGTTATTAAGTAAAGGATTCGGATTCTATTTTAATATTGAAAATTTTGGATTAGCAAAGTCTTACTTAAATTTATTTAGTTTATATTTTAAAAATACACGTTTCAACAATAGAATCAATTTTTATTTTTAGAATTTTTAAACGTAATAGATTGAAATGTTCTGATAGTTAGTGCCGCTTAATTTAAATTGCATAGTGACTTTGAAGTCAATATAACCTACAAGTAACTATGATTTTGGACAGCAAAAGTAGCTTGACACTAAATTTAACACAGAGTGGTACATTTATCGACCTTCCCCTTGCTTATCGATTCTGTGATATAATGGTCAGACTTCCTGGATATTGTTCCAGAGGTCCAGGGTTTGAGCCTCAGCATTTACAGTATTTTTGTGTCAAGCAGTCTATAACGAGGTCAAACTCAGCCCCACGAGGAAAATGTAGGCGCTACGTGAATAAATAAATAAATAAATAGCAGATCTGGTCTGGAAAACTGAGATTAATGATAGGAGGGCTAGTTGTGCTGATTTCATGACGCCTTCTATCCACAAATGTTGGTATTATCATCGCTAACTACGCTGGCTACTAGGTCAATAAAGTTCGATTGTAGGCTTACGTCATGTAGTTTTATTGTTTATTTAAATTTACCGTGTGATGTATTATATCTAACATATTTGTTTAGACGATTAACACGCTTTCATCACGAGTATACGTGCGTGTCGGCAACGTGATATCAGATTCCAACGTAGGTACCATTATACGCATGGCTGCCATACCATATTTCAGATAAAAATGATCAACACCTGTTTAACTACGGGTTACACACCCTGTTAATTTAAATAAAGTACGATGAAAACACCTCCACGGTTGTTTTGTGCGTACTTTTAATCTGAGCCAACGGGAGATAGGAAGGGAGTATAGCTTCGCGCGCGAGCATACAGTGCCATCATGTCGTATATACCACATGTTCAGCCATGCGTTAGCAGGCGGCGCGGCGCGGGGAAGTTGGTTGCCATTTTATGAGGACACGCTTATTTTACTCCCGCGTACATACCGTTTAGAATGACGTCAGCGCAACGTGAATATAGCACCTCACTCTCCTCCAAGACGGGAGGAGGGGGGTTAAGGTGGAGGTGGGAGAGGAATAGAAGAGAGTTGGCGAAGGAAAATATATTACTTTGGGATGTATTCAGATTCCGGGGAAAACAAACACAATAAACAAATCAAATATATGAATTTTCTTTTGGCCTTTTTGGCTCCCAACACGTTTTACTTTAACATTTTAGCCGACATGGTTTGTTTACTCGACTCTGACCTAAAAGGAGAGATTTCTAAACGAGATTAACAAAAGAGTTTGTTTACTATAGAGTGTGATTTCCAATTCTCTTTCCCTATCTTTTACTTGTTTAGTGCAGATCCATTTATTGAATCTAACACTTTATTTACTGTTCCCTTATATGATGCATTACATGCGTCAGAACAGCTGGCTGATGGCAGGGAGATCTGAGTTGAAATCCTGGTTGGGTCTTCTTTTCTTACATCCATTATTGTTTCGAGTCTGTGGGCAATTTTTTTTTAATTCGAGCCATGTATTTTCCTCTACCTGCTTGATAAACCTGTCGTAGCTACATATGCCTTATAATCTTTCTTAAGACTAGAATAGGCGCAACATCCAATCCCCCGCCGTTAATTTATTTATATGAAAGGGTACACCCATATTTTCATCAATGATACATTTTTTGGCCATGTCGGTAATCAAACTTGAGGCCCTTAGCTCAGTAGGCAGACACGCAGCCGACTGAACTAGGGTTTATAACCGATTGGGTCTATTGAGGGTTTTCTCCTGAATGGTTTCCCACTCTCCTTTCATGCAAATGCGGGTAGAACACATTTAAAATGCTTCCTTCATAATCACTAACCCATTAGAGTATTTATAATCTATGTGTATAACCTGAGCAGGTAGTAAGTAATACGTGATGATAAAATAAAAAGATGCATTTGATCACGTCAGTCATTTTATCCAAACCTATTAAATGCAAATAATTAAGTATTGTCCTTTAGATTACTATATATTTCTCAAATTTTGTTTCCTTTTATTAATAAACATTATATAGCCTACAATGTATTTCCCTTTGATATAAAATGAAAGAAAATGCTGTTTAAGGCAATTGGCCTTTTTAATTTGTCGTGGAAATGCAGAGTCGCGGGAACAAACGGCTATCTTCAAGAATTGTATTTATTGTTTTGCAATTTTCTTTTTGTAAACTGTCTGTTTAAGAATATAAGCATGTTTATTGAGCTATAATTTATATGTACACACCTCTATAATTTTAACAGTGATCACATATCAATAACTTTGACATTTTTCAATATAAAGCTGCCGGCTGCATAAGAAAAAAAATATGAAAAAATGCAACACCTAATAAACAAAAAAAAACATTATCTTAGAAGAGGTGTTGAAAATATTAATATAAACATTTCATTCATTCTCGAGGAAACTGATATTTCCAAACGTAAGATTTTTCCACAAGACCTGTTCGTTAGCTAGTGCCATCTGCAGTTTCCATGTTTCATTTCTTCTTGTTGGCGCGGAAGAATACTTTGGTCGGTTGTGAAACCACGCCACGCCTTTCACCCTCCCGCCCACCATCCCATAAAATAGGTTTTAGACTTGCATTCGACATGGCCAAGGGCCTTAAGACGAGTATTTTTTTTAAATTGTGTATTTTTTTTCCAAAACAAATAAATAATTTCCTCAGTAGATGTGACTATTATAGTTTTCAACTCATTGTCATCCCAACGGTCCCTTAATATAATAAGTTTTCATAAAATTCCAGGATTCTAGGGTCAAATATTCAAGAACAATTGAGACTACTCTGTATAAACTACGGTGTACCACACATACTTTAATGTTAAAAATAATATGCACTGTTACCGAAACGTCTTATTTGTTCTTTGCATTCACAACTCCCCATTCCCTAATCTCTATTGAAAAAAATATATTTGCCTATTGTGTGGAAAACATTGATTTTATAAAATATACTTTCAAATAAAATTCGTTTAATTTTAGTAACTCTAAGTTATTTATTAAATTTAATAATTGTGGAGATAGGATCAGAATTGGATATTTTCGCTTATGCGAAATACCCTAAAATACATTTTAATCTGAAAATAAGAAATACCTCTTTATTTGTAATGCTGAACAATGCCTAGAGACGAAATTTCATCAAAATTTTTAGAAACATTTTTCAAAACAAAACAAAAAAACAATCCCCCTCCTCCTATTTTACCCTTAAGGGAACGACCCTTAATGTTAGGGTTTGATATGTTGTTCCAAAAATACCCTGGGAAACCTTATGCAAACTTTAGAAACCAGGTTCGAGCCCAATCAGTAAATGCTCTCGACTCCAGGCCGAGGCACAGTTGATATCACGAAAACCACTATATCGGGGCTAGGTCATAAACATCCAAATACATCCAAATCTCTAATAATTTTTTTTTGACAATGATAAATAATAAATATAGATCTTAAAAATTTTGTTAGTAATAAAAAATTGTGTTATTGACTCGTTTATTCTACTTAATAATAATATTATTTCATGTATAGATAAGAATTTTAATATATAATTGTTTTTAAAAGGTGATAATTTTTGCGAAATTTGGCATAATTGTTTTTTTCATAAATGGTTAATTGTCTTATAACTATATACATTTTTATATTTTATTCATTGTATATTAAGAATTAAATTATTATATTTGTTTGGTTATTTGAACATCCTTAAATATTAAAGACATAATATTAAGTAGCTAGTAATATATATCATGATTTTAAATACGTTTTATTTGTAATGATATTGATTTGGATCCTTCTAAAATATGTAAAATGTCATGGATGAAATTAATTTTTCTTTAAGGTAATATATGTAGAGTATCCTTTTATGATTCATCCGTGAAGAAACACGTGCTTTTCAGAAATAACGTGAAAAGTATTTCACCATTAAAATTTATTTTTTATCTAATTTTTCCTGTTAAAAGAAAAACTCTGCAGTACTTGGCAAAGGACGCCAATTCCCTATACTAATAAGAGGCTAACCTTCACAACACCTGTTGCCAGGACTCTTTCTATTAGTTAGTTTTTACACTGGTGACGAGGGGACCAAGAGGCAAGGGATATGTCATATAAAAACCGCTTGTGCGTATGGTTAAGTGAATCCAAGCACTACCTACCTATCCACGCACTGGTTCTCGCAGTCTAACACATAATACAATAATGTACGTTAATATCACAAGTGTGCATTGATATAAAGCATTTAATTGGAGTATGTATAAGTAATTAACAGATGTTATTTAAACAAACCGTGTGTGAATAAACAGCTATCAACAGGTCTCTTTCTTTCATTTAATAAATATACCGATTTAATTAGTGCTTGACCACGGAGCTATAGACAACCGAAATATTAGCACAGCAATTTTATACCTGGAAAAAAATCCGTAGTGTTTCATATTTTACATGCATATTTATTATTATATATATATGTTTTTATACATTTAAAATCTGAGGGGTCGTGAGAAAATATAAGTTAAACTAAACGTATTTACAGAAGCCGTATTTTATTTATATTGTTTAAAAAAATGCAAAAACACTGTCCTTCTCCCGAAATTCAAAATAACATTACATTTTATATTGTAAAGCCTACTTTAAATAAAAGAGACTAAGGATATTATTTTAAGTTGAACTTTTATATTTAGAGTGACACTTTTTTTTGTCTTATGGGTCCCAAATAAATTATTTATTAAGTCAGTCTGCTTTTAATAATCTTTTTCTATCTATATGTTTCTAAAGATTTCTAAAATATTTTAATAGAACCGCTCGTTTAAGCTCTTAAACCACACATAAGCTACAACCCCACCAAGAAGTGAGAATTAAATCCTGTTGAGCTCCTTTTTTTTAAAAAAAAACCTCTTCTACCTCTTATTGCATGAGAAAGATCTCCCCTCATTTCCAACCGTAATCTATCTTTCCCCTGTCCAGAGGGGCTTCACCGAGGCTATCCCCTCCACACGAGGTTTATTGTATTTAGGGAGTTAGTTATCGGTGTGGCCGTTAGGAGCAGTGACGTCAGTCAGTCAGGTCCAGGCAGGACTAAGCGATGCTCCAGGGTATTTTCCTGAGAGGCCCTCCCGGTCATTAATCACCTCAGAGTGGAAGAGGTCTCCAGAGGAAACTTGTGCGCACCGAAAGATCCCGGGGATGACTTTGGTCCCGGTAAGATTTCAGGGCCGTGGGTGTGCGCGCGGAGCATAAGTACAAAGATATTAGTTCTATTTTAATAACACCCACCTCGTTGGTCGTATGTTCTAAGTCAGGTGGGTCCATTTGTCATCCTCTGGTCTTTATTTTGCTACGGTTTCTTCCCCCTTCTGTACCGCTGGATTTTTTAAAGTCCCTGTTGACCCTGTAGGAGACATAGAGTGCGATTTTATTATTTTCCCAACCTTGTACCTACTGTAACCATATTATCAGCCTGTAGGGTTCTACATGTATTCTTTTTTTTATATATATATGTTCTATGTCAGTAAACAATTGAGAGCCCCTCAGGTGCTGGTGTTCGTTCTATGTATTTTCTATGTTAACTGTGTTACATGTATATTATGTATGTATATATGTATGTATGTTATATTGTTACAACTTAAAAAAATCTTTATAAACGAACAAACATTTGTCATCGCAAGGGCAAAATAAGATTATCGTTTTGGATCGTGAGCCAAAGATATAATTAGTAATCTCACCATCTTAAAATAGTACATACAACACCTAATAAACAATTACGTTCTATAATTTTAATACATTGAATTTTTGGTTGGTCGAATCTTTCGAATTTTACTGCCAAATATGTTATTTAATCACCCAAAAATCTATTATTAAATATGCACAGACACACACACACACACAAATACGTTCAATAAACAACTTTTAAATATATATTTATATATATCATACTATAATATTATAAAGAGGAAAGATTTGATTTTTTGTTTGTTTGAAATGAATAGGCTCCGAAACTACTGGACCGA
>CABFOW010008252.1:0-18989 GCA_902141385.1 Timema californicum | reverse complement strand
GTCTTCTGTAGCTTGTCATAGGGGAACTTTATTTCATCCTTCTGTAGCCTATGATAGAGAAGTTTTATTGCACTCTCCTGTAATATAAGAACTTTATCGTGCTCTTCTATAACCTCTTATAGAGGAACTTTATTGCAATCTTCTGTAGGCTGTTATAGACGAACTTTATTTAAGTTTTCTGTAGCCAGTCGCAGAGGACCTTCTTTATTGCAATCTTCTGTAGCCTGTTATAGAGGAACTTTATTGAAGTCTTCTGTAGCCTGTTATAGAGGAGATTTATTGAAGTCTTCTGTAGCCTGTTATAGAGGACCCTTATTTATTGCATTCTTATGTAGCCTATCATAAGAGTAGCTTTATTATACTCTTCTATAGCCTGTAATGTATCAGCCTTATTGTACTATTCTGCAGTGTGTAACAGGGAAGATGAATTGTACTCTGCTTTGCTAGAGCTTTTCAGCACTTTACTCTAACGTTTAATATAGCAATTTTACTGCACTCTTTTGTAGCCTGTTATATAGCAGTTTGATTGCATAAACATTTTAGAAAACATTCTAAAATAATCTAAGTAAGGCGTGTTATAATACAAAAATTTTAAGACTTAAAACTGATGTAGGCCTTCTAGTAGTTTTTAATGTAAAAAAGTGGACCAAACCAGTGAAAGTGCATTAGCAATTTATAAATAGATTTTCAAAAAAAAGTTAGTAAAAAGATTGACTAGTGTCGAGATCTTTTTAGGATTAAAATGTAGTATGTTAGAAATTTTAAAAAAAACCGTATAAGTCAATATTTTAACTAAACAAAAGATTAAATGTGCATAAGAATTTATTAGCATGGACATTTTAAGGATTGTAAATGTTGAATTTTTAATTAAAGATGATACACATTTATATATTATTTTTAGATTTTTCAAAAAAGATAAGGGCCTAAAGTATGATTAAAGGATTGACTAATGTTGAGATATTTTTATAATTAAAATGTAAAATGTTAGATAAAGTCTTTTAATCTTTTGTTTGATTAAAATATTAACCCAGACCGTTTAAAAAAAATCATCTAACATTCTACATCTTAATTCTAAAAGATCTCAACATTAGTCAATCTTTTTATTCTACTTTAATAATTTTTTTTTTGAAAAATCTATTTATAAATATTGTCAATGCACTTCCCCTGGTTTAGTCCACATTTTAACATTAAAAATGACTAGAAGGTAGCCTACATCAGTTTCAGGTCTTATTATTTCAGCTTGATTGCACTTTACTGTAGTCTGTAGATTAGCGACCGAGTGAAGTGGAACGAGGTTAAGCTACTACTTCCCAAAGTAAACGCAGCCTAGGACTAGGATATGTGTGTATGAAGGGGAAAAAACCACATAGATATCTAAATGTTTTAAAAAACATATTTGACTACACAGAAAAATGTTTTAATCATATTATGTGTTAGGTTGGAATGAACACATTAAAAATACAAAGTTTTTGTGGTCAACAATTTCAACAATGATACTATTTTCTATATTATCAGTGCTATCTTATAGATATAAATAAAATCTATTGAAAGTGAAAACTGTAGATCCCATGACTTAACGTTTGAATACCTGTCAGATAAAATTATTTCTACGAAAAAAAGACTGAATACTCAGATACTGTGATAAAGTAAAACTATCCATTTAGAGTCAGACCAATGTATTATCTGTGTAATATTCATAGAAAAATAGCCTTAAATTATTGTGCCAAAGAAGTCTTATTTTACTGAATGAGATTCTAATGTATGGTTAGTGAAGGGCTTCAGAAATCTCTCATAGAAACCTTACAATATACGCGCGTCTGCTTCTTTCCACGCGCAAATGCCAATAATTACATAACGTTTCGCGTCTATTTAATAAGGGAGCCATACAACTTATATCAACTATTATAATGTTAGTTCTCTTAAGAGTCAACGAGATAACAAAGTTGGCAGGATCTGAAGGTCACTTTGAGACTGCATCAACCATGACCTTACGATGGTGTCCTAGATCTACTATGCACTTCTTACAGCACCCTTAGCTAAATTGTTGTTACAAGTCACACTTATCAAATAATGAGTTTCATACACATGTTTTTTTAAATGTTCTGTGTCTATAAAAATGTGTGACTTACTTTCTTTAAATTGAAAACCAAATCGTTGGGCACACGGACTGTATGTCAGACTTATACGGTTTGTTTTGCCGGTGACTGGGAGGCCAGGGTTTGAAATCTGGTCGGTGGTATTGAGGATGGTTTTTCTTAAATGCTTTCCTACGCTTTCTCTCAACGTAAATACATTCACCCCAAATTCCACTTCCTCACCCCTACCTCATTAGCGTAGTTAGATGCGTACAGCCTAGATGGGCAGTAAGAGTAAGACATGATGAAAAAATAATTGAAATTTCTCTATTTGTTTAGAATTTTCAAAATTCAAAAATATTATTTTGAACAAGAAATTATATTTAAACTAATGAATATTTGCAACAACAAAAAATTCTTGACTGAATATCCTATGGCGCTATCTTGTGAGCTATTACATAGTAAAACCAAGCAGGGTAAGCTTGATACCAAAACGTAGGGTACATAAGACGCCTGGTCATTCGCGTGAACACATGGGGAGAGGTGGGGGGAGGGGGCAGGCCACGTACGTCCTAAACCTATAAAATATCTGTAAGGAGCCCCTAAACATTGGCGGTAAAGTTACTCAAAATTCTATATAAATTCTAATATTCGGACTGTAGCAACGATAAATAATTTCAAACTAATTTTTTTATGGTTTTTAGCGTACGCAAATATAAATACTCACGGTAGAGTAGTATCTTGGATTGATTGAGTGTTTTGGCATGGCCTTATCGAGTTAGGGCTGGTATGTAATATATGTGAGTAAAAAAAGGCACAATATTATGGTCAGGTGGGCTTGGATTCACTAACGATCACCGAATGAACCGTCTATATTATTTATGAGATGTACAAACATATAGTTAAATTAATGGCTATGATTTGGCACCAAAAATACATAAAAAGTGGCACGCAGTTAATTTGTATATGCATTTCTAATTATTATTAATTTACTCTATGAAGTCCGGTTATACTGTGTCCGGCCGAGGCTGTTCGTCCATCTCACGGATGTTCAGTCAAATAAACCCTGTCAAAACATTCAGATTGTTTAACTTTCTGCGGAATAAAAGATTATTGGACTTGGACTAGGTGATTACATATTTTTGTTTAGGCACCGATTAAAATAATAAAGTAGTAACTACTCTCCAAGCTTTAAATATTTTTTATCTCGTACATTACTATTTATTTGGGCTATGTGAATTTAACTAGTCTAAGGGGTAGTAATGAGGAAGGTAAAATTGAAAGAAAATGTACCCGCATTTGCGCGTGAAACAAATGGTAAAGTTGGTAAAAACCACAGTAAATCTCCGACCTAGTCACCTGCAAACCAGATTAGACAGGTTTGACGTTTAGTCCGCGTGCCCACCGATGCGATTAGACTCAACTATAGTCTAGTAGGTATCTTTAGTTACAAGCATTACAACGTCATGGTCTTTTAATAAACATCCAAATATAGCTATTTCTGTCGAAAACATATTTTTGGACAGAAAACACTAAACAAAATTCGCGCACCTCGCTCTGGTCTCCCAGATCTAAGGTTACTGGATGTCCGAGATTTGTAATTACGGCCGGAGTCGGGTCCAGGATTGAAAAAAGTACGGGATTTTTAATGAGTGGTTATAAAAGTTGAATATATTATTAATTTATAGAGACAAGCAAAAAACAACAACTAAGTAATGTTATTGATTGAAGGGTATTTTAGGATAATTTTTGTGATATTGGTGGGTAATTTTACTAACACGCACTGGAAACTCTAAGTTCAAAAATAAATTCAAGTTGGTAGAATTTGCGACGTTTTACCAAGTACATCAGCTCCAAGAGAAATAATGTTCTCAATATTATAAGCAACATTTGGTTACCAGAAAGGGGTCGATTGCATGTGCCAATTGTAAAACAACTTTTAAACGTGAAAGTGAATTCCAAATATTCTTGTAGGGATTTTTATGACCATATAAAATCCAACAGTTTTTAAGGAAAATACTAACTAATTAAAAATATATCCTACTGGAGTGGAACAGAAACAAAAAGCCTAGCCATCTATTTACATCATCTACACAAAAGACTTGCTGCAGAATTCATACAATCTACTTTTCAATATCTTAATTATTTTGTTGATCGAATTTCTTGCTCTATGAACTGCTTTTATTTCTTCATACCAACTATTGTTTGTGTATAACTATTGTTTGGGGTGTATAACTTATTAGTCGTAGGTTTTCTTAACATTGAAATTAGTTTTTCATGAAGTGTCCTGAATTATCTCGTATAAAATATGGTAACCCTATGATAGTCTTACCAGCGAGCGCCGCAAGGCGAGACATCTTGTTTCGGAATCAGCATTGTTAGCGAAGCTGCGCTCGTTAAATGATCACGGCCGCTTGGAAACCACATCAGCAGCGAAAATTGATTTATATTGGAAGCACGGCTGTGAAGACTGTTCGGTGACACAGAATGTCCTCGCAGACCCGGCCATTTATCTCACCGAGATACTCCACATCGCGTTATTTCGCCCAGAATTAGACCATCTGAAGCACTCGCACATTGCACAATAGTAAGTAATGAGATTACAGATGTGCTTAATGTTCTTGAAACAATACAGTATGAGATCGCGTCATATAAGTTGAGTGTTGATATACCTTCAATGGCTGCACGTCTTAAACACACGCACTGTACACAGTACACTATTTTTATTTTACTAAATAAAAGTTTTTGACACAATATTTATTTTGTATTTATTAAAATAAAAACACTTGCCAAAGTAGGACTATACAATCAATATTAAATATGCAGTGTTTTATCATATCATTTTGTACTCGTAGTTAACAACGTAGGCTTACACGTCAGTGAAATCTATATTTTCATACAGATGGAAGTAAAAGTTTATCAGCACGTGGAATTTAAAAAAAAACGCACTAGCAGAAATGTAACTCCCTTCTACTGTTATCGCAAACAAAAAACAACAAAAATAAAGAGTTAGGAAGATTTCAAGCGCAGAGCGGCGTTGACCCACCACTTCACTGAGTTTATGAGTGAAGGCAAAGTAACTCCTTCACATTACTATTATACAAGCTATCTTATCAAACATGTTGCTATCATCGTATTGTGACGTAACAGTCTCCCCACTCTTCCCAAACCACGGCAACCACTCAACGTAACAACCTCAAGCATTACTTGGCAACATTTATGCTAGAGTTCTAGAAACATAACAGTTTTTTTTAATCAGCGTGTCTTTCCTTCGGGTTGAACCCAATTTTACAATTAAAGTGTACAGTGTGAGTGTATCAAAAACAAACAAAAGAGGACAACCTTTATTAAGTTGGCTAGCGATGCTTGGTCAAGGTTACGAAAGTTATTGATTGAATGCTGGTTGCTGTGGTTTTTTTTACTAAGTCACGGATTTTTAATAGTCTCAGTGCCTACGAAAAGTAGTTATTTTCGCTATCAACACTAACATAACTAGATTAAGATGAACTTAAAGGACATAATTATATTAGAATTTAACTGAAAATAACTAGCTTGCTGTTTTCTGTCGGGGATTGAAACCCTGCCCCATTAATTATGGAGCCAAACACTCTAGCGCACGCCTCATGATATGGCGAGTTGAATTACTGAACGTTTGTAATTTGTTCAACAAACTTGTTCTTGGAGGTCGATTTGTGACACTATAGCTGGGTAATTTAGGAAAATGTTTTCTCCGTGATTGAAAAAGCAAGGACCATTAAGATCACAGAGATCAGAGTAATATTTCACTAAAATGGTTTCAATTTTTTTTAAATGGATAAGCGCAGATTTAATTAATAATAGAAGAGTGTAAGAATTCTAGCAGAAGCATAAAAGAGTGAGAAGGTTAATTGTTCGTACTAATTGCTCGTATAAGATCGGTATCTCGAAGACAACTTATGAAACAGTGATGACACATTATCAAACATACTAGACACGCTTGTGATCTTGTCAATATACGTACTGGGCCACTCGTAACTGGGGATGTAGTATCGAAAGAAAAGTAGCGATACTTTATTCATTTAAAGTATCTGAAAAAAAAAATATCGATACCGTACTAGTATCGAAAGAAAAATATCGATAACAGTAAGCATCAGTATCAAAATTTTAATCTGGATTTTTTTCTTTATCAAGTAATAATTTCAACTTTTGCATAAGGGTTCAACCAGATTGACAAGTGTGCGAGCGAGCGCGTGATTAGCAAATAGCTCTCGATAGTTGTTGACAAGGAGGCAAAGGTTCGAATCTTGGCTCAGTGAACTAAGGGTGGTTTTCGATAAGTGATTTATTGTTGTGGTTCAACCACTCTCTACTCTAATGGTGATTCTTATTTGTAAAGTCCTACTTTAATTATAATATTGAAGTATTTTAACATGTCAGTTATATATATATGTCAGGTTTATGATCTTACCAATTAAATTAGGCCGTTAATAGCAAGTGTGTCACACCTCTCGATAGAAATAAAAATGTCAAAATTAAATGTTTTCCTAGCACTCAATGAACCAACATACAATAGTATTGCCTAGCGCCTCTAAACTAGACTGTGCCGGGTCAAGCGCACACGCTCCATTTCTGCCACCTCTCATTACAAGCAATGTGTTATATTTTATATTTAAGTCGTTCGCGCGATTGCTCGCCCAGTCTGTCCGTTCCCTAATAATATTAATAATAATAATTGTATTTTCATATTTATTTAAACAGTGAAAATTATAATGATTCAGTTATATTATAGTATATTTAGGTCTATCGCGTCTATGTGGTGTGTTAGAACTTGGAAAGTATGATAGAGTATATTGTATAGTGGATATTATAAAATGTATTACCATACCAGCTTTCAAAATGTCTATGAAAATTTAGCTGATGAAAAGTTATTTAATAGCTAAATAGGATTAGTACTATATTTTTTCAATCTATTTTGTAACCTTCTTTAGCCATAGTAAACATTTAACCCCCAGCACGAGTGAACATATCAAACAAGTTGTTTCTTTCGATATGATACAGGAATGTGAGCACTAATATCAGTTAAAGTACCGAGTAAAATATACTAGTATCGAAAGGAAAATATCGATATTAGTAAAGTATCGATACTTTATTAACATCTCTACTCGTACCCTGTACTCGAATGATCCGAGTTCTGAGACGTAAGCCCTCAAATGCTGGGGCCCTCATTAACATCAGGTGATGTGTTCTGGCTTATTTAACAGTGGCAGGTGTGTCCTTAATTTTGAAAAGAAAAAGTTATATCTAGACCTTCTTAAAAGTCATGTATATAAAGCAATGCTCTCAATACTTGTCAAAATGTCCCAAGATCCTAAGCGCTTATCAGGGACAGTGGGAACATACCTAATATAATTGTTAGGGGAGCCCCCGAGCTCCCAAGCCTAGTAGAGAAAAGAGACGTGTTCCCCGATTAGAGGAAAATAGTGGAATTCCCTCCCACGGCTGAATTGTTAACAACTTTTCCGTTTCCACGCTCACTTCCTGTTCACTCTACTCACAACGCAATGGCAAGAAGCAGACAGAATTATACAGGAGTCATTCATTTATCATCTTCCTTACTTGGGCCACACATGTTTATTAATCTCGAGGATTTGTTAGGGAAGATTAAGGTAGAATTTTATATAAAATGTACCCACCGCATTTGAGTGGAGAGAAAGTGAGACATAATTTAAGAAAAAAACACCGTCAGTACACCCGGCCAGGATCCTAACCCTACCTCTTCCTAATCCGAAAACCAAATTAAATGAGTTTTACATTCAGACCACGTGCCTAACGGCGCGAGTTGATGCATACTTACCGAATTTACTTATTACAATCAAACACAAACGAATAAAATCAACAAGGACACCAGCCTTCTCCTTGTTTAGGTGGATTGGAAGGGGATGTGAGAAAAAAAAGTGTTTTTGCAGTTTTTAAGTCAAAACATATTTTTTTCGCCAAAATAAATAAAATATTGCTCCAGTACAAACAGAGAATTTAATTTTCTTCACTCGGCGACCAACAATTTTTGAATACCCGTCAAGGGTGTCATGGAATTTAATGAAATATTTTTATGTTTTTTCAAAAATTCTGAAAATTGAAAAATGACACCTCGACACGAGACTCGAACACGGGACCTTTGGCTTATTACGCCAATGCTCTAACCACTTAGCTATCCAGGAATCGTCCCGTGTCCAGGTTCATTCCTCAACCCTGGATAGTAGACCATTGTCATACTAAGCCAAAGGACCCGGGTTCAATTCCAGTTTCCAGGTGTCATTTTTCAATTTTCAGAATATGATATCTAGATGCGGCTAAATCCGTTATAAATCAAATATAATAGCTTTGACTATTTGATTCTTTATTCAAAAAGTTTCTCGCTATGCTCATGACTGATATTCAACAATTGTTGATATCACCATGTGAATAAAATTAAACTCTTGTTTTTCTACTGGAGCAATAGTTGATTTATTTTGGCAACAAAAAAAAATTTGCCATAAAAATTAATAAAACACTGGTCTTTTCTCGCGTCCCCTTCCATCCAACCCTAATACCCTTACATTTTAGATAGTAATATTCGATATGTCAAACATTATAATCACTTTCAAGCTGCTGACGAGCTGTTCTAGAGTGTACCGCCCCAAACCAAGTCGGGTCCGGAATCAGGCTTCGCTTCAAGAAAGCAGGACTCTATACTACTGTGTGTCAGATCAGGCTAAGTTATGTTGTGTACTCACATGACCATGGCCGAGTTCTTCATGATACGGCCACAAGGGCCGAACTGCTGGATAGGGCTAGGAGCATTTAGGGACCGCGTCCTCCTGCAACAATATATCACACACGTGTCAATACAACACACACGTGGCCACTAGCTACGATGCAAATAATAAGTGTAACGATTATTCTAACATGCTTTTTGAAGCAGTAGGCATTGAATTTCCTTCCAAATAATTTCTTACTTTATGTTAAATAAATTGTCACTCCGGGCTGTTATCTATATAATAAATTAACATTCATATATTATTATTATTATTATTATCACTGCGTCTTACTACCCGTTCGGGTTATACGCACTTACGCTAATGTGTAATGGTAGGGTGATTGTGAGATGAAATGGAGGACCTACAGTTTAACGTGGAATCCGAACCACGGTGGAGGCCTGGCATTCCCAACATTCATATAAAAACATCTGGTAATTGATCAGCACCTTGTGATAGTAGCTGTATTTATCAGCTTAGCATGAAATATTACAAAAAATTATGCAATAAAACGTTTAATAAATAATTTTAGTGTATAAAATTGCATAAATAAACACAAAATAAGCTTAGGTTTTTTTAAAGTATCAAACAACTAACAAAAAATATTCCAACTTCGAGAGTCTTTCATATATAGGTTTTGGTTTGCTTCGAATTGTAAAGGTGCACCATACTTCATACACACCTACTTGACAGCAGCCCACTTGGGCTGTGTGGTCTGCTAGAACAGAAGCTCCCAAGCATTTTAGACCGTAGGGGCCCATTATGAACATTCAATTAAAACAGTTAAATTTTACAAGTATAAAAGTAAAAACACAAACGAAATACATCACATGTTTTGGCCGCGCTTTTGGCAAAAATGTCCTTTATTTATATTTGAAAAGAATTGGTATTCCTTATTACTGATACTATTTTACTGTGTGAAAAACAAATGAAGAATATTCTAAGATTTCCTCACGAAACCTGAGGTAGCTGATGGAGCCCAAGGGCTCCACGGAAAACAGTTGGAAAACCGACGTATTTCTTAAGTAAAAAAAAAAATTGTACCAGTTTTTCAAATTTTTGTTTATTATTTATTGTTGAGTTTATGTTTGCAGACATAATGAAGGTTACTTATCCAGCATGACTTCATATATTAACAAGAGCAGCCAGTAAGGAGACTGACAATACGTGTTGGTTATTTTAGCAGTGGCGTGAACAGGATTGTAAAGTGGCAAGGTGTATGTGCTCAAAACTTCGAGTTTTTTGTTTGTTTTTTTAGAATTGGATAGATCTTTTTTTAAAGGGCGTTTTTATTGTCTAGAATATCTGAGTGATGTGCGAAATTTTTAGAAACACGAAACAATTCTTTTGCAAAAATAATATTTTGTATAAGCTTAGGTTTTTTTAAAGTATCAAACAACTAACAAAAAATATTCCAACTTCGAGAGTCTTTCATATATAGGTTTTGGTATGCTTCGAATTGTAAAGGTGCACCATACTTCATACACACCTACTTGGGCTGTGTGGTCTGCTAGAACAGAAGCTCCCAAACATTTTAGACCGTAGGAGCCCATTATGAACATTCAATTAAAACAGTTAAATTTCACAAGTATAAAAGTAAAAACAAGGGATCCACGGAGAACAGTTTGAAAACCGACGTATTTCTTAAGTAAAAAAAATTGTATCAGTTTTTCAAATTTTTGTTTATTATTTATTGTTGAGTTTATGTTTGCAGACATAATGAAGGTTAATTATCCAGCATGACTTCATATATTAACAAGAGCAGCCAGTAAGGAGACTGACACACACGTGTTGGTTATTTTAGCAGTGGCGTGAACAGGATTGTAAAGTGGCAAGTGTATGTGCTCAAAACTTCAAGTTTTTTGTTTGTTTTTTAGCATTGGATAGATCTTTTTTTTAAGGGCGTTTTTATGGTCTAGAATATCTGAGTGATGTGGGAAATTTTTAGAAACACGAAACAATTCTTTTGCAAAAATAATATTTTGAATGTTTATAAGGCAAAATTACTTTTATTCAAAATATGTGTACTTATATTTGTATACAGTGCATTGTACTAATGTAATGATATGAGTTGAAAATACAATGAAAGAATCAAACCTGACACAAAGCTACTTACATGTATACGATTATGGTTGAATTAGAACAATTAAAGAATTTATAATAAATATTCAAACTGTTAATTTTGTTGTAAAACACTCAATAAATCTATTTTAGGATGATAATATAATATCGATATCAGTCTAGGCCTAGAAGGTGCCAGATATAGTAAAGTTCGTTCACGGTAGGAGTTTACCTGGGAAAGGACTTTTTTCCCTACCAGAAATCTATTATATAGTAGGATATTGGTAAGAAAAAAGACCTTTCCCAGGTAAACTCCTCCCGTGAATGAACAATAATGTTACAAATATCGTCCTTAAAGCTTCGTATAAGAACTTCAAACTATGGTCTATTCAACAGTAGCAAGAAGAAAAATTACAATACTGATTGCGTCGTTACTGTCCACAGCCTATTTTTTATAAACATAAATAGCAGGAATTAAACTAATAACGGTTGTATTGCACATAGATAGATAAAACGTAAATGGGCAAATAGAGTACATAGAAATGGCTGGACAAATTATAGAACAGTACAAAACAACATAATTACTAAGAAAATGTTCAAAATTGCAATTCTAGGAACTACACATAAATTAAGTAGACATAAAATTACTAAAATAAATGTTTCCACCATTAGGTCAGATGAGAAGATTATAGAGGCTGTCTTTAATATTACAGTCCCTTTATTTACTTATTTGAAATTTATAGGAGGTGGATAAAACATACTCATGACATATTAACATACAGTGTCGAATACAATACCATTTTTATTTTAAAATAACGGTTTCTTGAAATTAAAATGCCTGGACATAAGGACGTATCAAGGATTGGTTAGTAATACTGCTTCAGAGTCTAAATTAATGGTGATCTTTAATTATCCAAATATAAGCTTATATGAGAACACGATTAATAAACCAACTACACTTTAAGATTTCACATATAATTAATTATCACCGGTAATTATATCATAATGTATTGGTAAAGACGAACTCGTACATAGAAAGTCAGGCATTTGGGATGTGGGGAGCTACTCTTTAATCAACCCCTCGCCCACGGGGTCGTTTCTCCCCGACCCCACATTCCGGCGTCTGTGAGCCAGGACACGTAAACTCAATCCAGCATTACCGGGACGTGCTAGTCCATCAGCTGGTGATTGAGTTGATGAAAGTCAAGAATTGCCCTGCTTCATCAAACATATGCCCTGGGGGTGTATGTGCTGCTACACGATATGAGGTTAAGGGGAGTTGACTCGAAATACGTATTTAATAACTATCCTACTTTAATGATGTGTATGTAAAATAGCGGCCACTCTTCATGAGCGGGGATGTGCATATGTTTAAACCTGTATATTCAAAATATAATACATTATTAAAGTTATAAAATGTGGTCGTGTAATGTCAATGTGACTAGGAATATTTTCATTTGTAAGGTTTGTTCGATCGATAGATAATATAAACTGATAGCCACGAGCGCCTGAAATGGCAACCAGAAGTACGATCCTGTGTGGCGGGTTGGCATGTAAAAGAAAACGTTACCGGTGACCTCAACCAAAAACATATCCTATGATGCCCCACAGAGTGCTGATCTTTATTTGGTACTCATCACCACGTAGAAGTCGGAACAACTTTAACTTAGTACGACACTTTAGCTCAGTAGGAAGTGTGTCTGTTTACTGAGCTGAAGGTCTCGGGTTCACTTCCCGGCACGGCTAACATATTTATAATTGGTGAAATGTAGGTTTCCCCTTTCACAACACGATGAATTAACGGCCGGGGGTTGGGTTTTGTGTCTGTTCTAGATTTAAGTTAGTTTATAAGTCGTGTATTGACATTAGTCAGTTCAGAAAGTGCACGTCAAATACCTCAAATAACTAAAGAAAAACAAAATTAATAACTTTTTAAGGACTAGTCCTTACGGATAGGTAAGAAGAACCAATAGTAGATATGTGATCATTAGCGTGTGCATCGAAATGAAAGTGCCAATGGCAGCGCAAGGATCCGTTGCTATGGAAACATATATGAAATGATGGTTTTATGTGTAGAACTATTTCAGAAATAATTTTTTCGAAATCTAAAAACTCCGGCATCTCAGAGTCATTTTATTTTATAAATAGTTATATTAGTTTTTATAAACCAAACTCAAATATATCGTACATAAAGTAGGAAATTAATATATATATATATATATTTACATATATATATATATATACATACATATATATATTTACTTATTGATTTGACGTATTTAACGTGCTCTTTCTGAACCGACCACACACGAGAATTCCTATTAGCTAGAGCGAAAGGGCCTGCCAATTTTACCGTGTAAGATATTTTCACATACCTTCCAGGATTATTTTACATGCCACAATTAACAGGGGGCCGACGGCTTTACTACCCGTCCGAAGGAAGTTATGCTACGGATTTTTATCATTCAAGAAAATCCGTCAACCCCATCTGGTTTTGAACCCACTAGCATCGGTTCCTGAGACGAGCACTTTACCCCAAGACCACCAAGGTAAAAAAATATATATATATATATTTAGCACCGCGTCTTACTACCCGTTCAGGTTATACGCTAATTTAATATTAAAACTACAATGAGTTGCTTTGTTTACATCCAGAATATACTTCTGGCACATCTATTTATTTAGCATTTTCAAGCTATATCAAAAACAAATGATGAGTTTGATAGTTAAAATCGTGCTATAAAATGCATTGATTGTGATTGCACCTAACCTACATTTCAAGTATACCCTGGACGTTTTGTCAAAAAAGGTTGTGATTCGTTTCTTCTATTGATTAACCGAGGTATCGTCTGCTCGATTCCTGCCATTATGGAACTGGAGTATACGATTTTCTTTCGAAGTGTTTGTTTTTATTGGACGAAGTCTCTAACTTTTGGCACGATCACGTGATTAAGAAAAAGTAAGGATCCGTTGCTATGGAAACATATATGAAATGATGGTTTTATGTGTAGAACTATTTCAGAAATAATTTTTTCGAAATCTAAAAACTCCGGCATCTCAGAGTCATTTTATTTTATAAATAGTTATATTAGTTTTTATAAACCAAACTCAAATATATCGTACATAAAGTAGGAAATTAATATATATATATATATATTTACATATATATATATATATACATACATATATATATTTACTTATTGATTTGACGTATTTAACGTGCTCTTTCTGAACCGACCACACACGAGAATTCCTATTAGCTAGAGCGAAAGGGCCTGCCAATTTTACCGTGTAAGATATTTTCACATACCTTCCAGGATTATTTTACATGCCACAATTAACAGGGGGCCGACGGCTTTACTACCCGTCCGAAGGAAGTTATGCTACGGATTTTTATCATTCAAGAAAATCCGTCAACCCCATCTGGTTTTGAACCCACTAGCATCGGTTCCTGAGACGAGCACTTTACCCCAAGACCACCAAGGTAAAAAAATATATATATATATATTTAGCACCGCGTCTTACTACCCGTTCAGGTTATACGCTAATTTAATATTAAAACTACAATGAGTTGCTTTGTTTACATCCAGAATATACTTCTGGCACATCTATTTATTTAGCATTTTCAAGCTATATCAAAAACAAATGATGAGTTTGATAGTTAAAATCGTGCTATAAAATGCATTGATTGTGATTGCACCTAACCTACATTTCAAGTATACCCTGGACGTTTTGTCAAAAAAGGTTGTGATTCGTTTCTTCTATTGATTAACCGAGGTATCGTCTGCTCGATTCCTGCCATTATGGAACTGGAGTATACGATTTTCTTTCGAAGTGTTTGTTTTTATTGGACGAAGTCTCTAACTTTTGGCACGATCACGTGATTAAGAAAAACAACCGTATTGTAACGATGTATGGAGGGGGGGGGGGTGAAGTAGGGACACAAAGATCCCTATTATTAAATCGAGCAGACTCAGTCGATAGAGCACCTTTTTAAGGTATCCGCAGTGATGAAAAGAGGAAGGATATTTTTTGTGATTTTTATGTGGTCCGGTAGAGAGGGATATAATTACCAAGGAAACTTACCCTCTGAAGTGTATCCACAGTAGTACTGGATCCCGTCGTGTAGTACTAAATACAAGTGTAATAAAAAGAATGGACGCCAGTGAGCTAAGTGATCCAAGTAAAAGGACTCTTATTATGGCCTTTAGAAGAACCAACAATCTCACCAGAAGGGTTGAACATAAATGTAAAAAGAAAGTTTGTCAAATAAAACCACCACAAAAATATTATTACCTAAATTTTGGTTGTTAATTTAGTTTTTAGTGAAATAAAAAAAAATCAATCATATGGTAAGTACAAAAAAAATTAAAACATCTAAGACTCAAGTAACCAGTGTTCATATATATTTTAATTGTGGGAGTTGTGAATAAAAAAATTGTCCTACCTATTTGGTACCAAGATAATTTATAATTCCAAGCTGTGAACATTGTGGCATAAGAGCTTTTAGGTAAGTAACATATATTAATTGGTGGTAACCGCGAATTAGTGGTCCTGAACTGTCAATAATGATAAAACATCTCCTCTGTAGTACTTAAGGTGATGATGCCAAAAACAAGATGTATACCATTCCCTGACCATGGCTGCAGCACTCACACTTCTAGATCTTCAAAATAAACAAAGCCGCTCATCCCGCTCACGAATCTTTCCCGTTTGAGAGAAAAATGAGGTCCAGTCCTCGGCTCCAAACGGCGCTCGCTGATGGAACGGCAAACTTTATACCATAAATTCGACCCTTTGTATTTGCACTCACATTTCTTTCACGAAAAAAAAAACGCTTCTTTTTTTCTCTTCCTCCCCTCTCCCTTGTCCGCTTTTTCTTTTTAACAATTGTTGTCGCGGTAACTAAAAAAAACCCATAGAGGTTGAAAAACAAAGAAGGCTTATATAGAGGAATGATTTCACTAGTTCATCCAAATTTAGCGCCTCAGAAATGTTAGACGAGGTAGTTTCGCAAACTATCACTAGGTTACAGCTAATTTCAGTTTTTGATGTAGATACGGAGCCAATCAAATGTAGATGGATATTGGAAAGAAAAATCGGGGTTCGAGTGCAGCCAGGAATGAAATATGTTAGGAATATATGACAAGAACAAGATAGTGGTGTATAAAGTTCAATATTGGAATCATGGAGAACAAATAAGAATTTAGTTGACATGATATGTCATCGTAGTGGCTATAAAGACTGCCGGCATCATAAAAAATATTATTACCTAAATTTTGGGGACGCAATCACGGAGAAACGAATCGTAGTACTCCGCCATCTTCATGATTACATGAATTAGGACGGATTGTTGTTTACAGTAGGGTATATAAAAGAGTAAAGTTACTAAGGCTCATTAATGGTGTTTGAACAGAGCTAATGTTGAGAAAATTCTGTAAAATAGCATTTGTGTCGCTGAAGAAAAGGTGAAAGTGGATTCTACAGTTCCGTTCCGTTGAGACCCAAAAAAAACATATCTTCGTCAACGGCGGAGTGACTGGAAGGTCTTGGGATGAAGTTTTGAGGTTGGTTAAGGAGGGTCGGAGGAGGGGGAGGGTTAGCAGGTAGACAGTATTCTCTGGCTATTATGAATGAAAACGTTAAGTCAGGGACTGAACTAAACCATTGGTCCAGTTTTAATTTTCAGAATATGATATCTAGATGGAGAATTCCTCACTAAAATACATAAATAATAGCTTCAGCTATTTGATTCTCAAATATGCAATATTTTACATTTATAATAATTGTACAAGTGGGAGCATTAAGCCAACTTCCGAGTTGAAGGTGGCTCCGTTATCTGATAGCTCGTGAGCTTAATGAAATCTCACATTTGTAGCCGACGATTTCCGCACGTCCATCATAGACTCTACCTTAGAAAATGAGTGAAGAATGACCCTGAGCACCTGACGATTCCTGGATTGCTCAGTGGTTAGAGCGTTGGCGTACTAAGCCAAAGATCCCGGGTTCGATTCTTATTTTCAAGTGTTATTTTTAAATTTTTAGAATATGATATCTAGATGGAGAATTCCTCACTAAAAAGAATAAATAATAGCTTCAACTATTTGATTCTTCAAATATATATGTATTTATATATTTATATTGTTGTATAAGTGAATTATATATATATATATATATACCCTTATAATTGGGAAGATGGTTTTATAAAAATTTAATATTTCAAATAATAATTTGTATATTTAATATGCCTTAATTTTTGAAATGATAAGTTATTTTGTATCTCAAAGAGGTGCGGAGATACGATAAAAATTGGAAGTTTCCATAAGTGTAAATTACCCTCAAAGATATTTTTATGAGGAAATGAGAACTTCCAGTTTTGTTTTGATACTAAACTAAACATATATACGAATTTTAATCGAGACAAGTTTGATATAATCTATTTTTTCTCTTACCACCCTTAAGTAAAAAATACTAACATTAATTTTAGAGTTGGCTAGTTTTTTTTAAATCTCTGAGAAACCTTATGAAAACCCCATGTCCCAAGTTTTATCCCAATTGGTAAAATAGTTTCGTCTCTAGTCAGAGCTACAGACTGACATTATTAAAAAAAACACTTTTTTGGATTCAGAGGGTCATGAAACGTCAACATCCATCAAAATCTTCAGTTTGATTTTTTTGACAATTACTATTTTTTCTCAACCAGAGAGGTGCGAGAAGGTAAAAAGTAACATTATATATTAACATACTAACATACAAATTTCATCTCATGATCAAAATTACTAAATAGTAATCTTTTTATTTATTTATTTAACATATGCACAATTGTGAATATATATTAACGTCTCACGCGGTATTATATGTTCAAGGTCATTCTTAAAACTGTTTTCTATATTATTTTGCTAAATAGTTAATAAGTGGTTTACGTTTTGGTAAATCATTTATGTAGTCCGCAGCTAAATAAAGGTTGGTGAGTTCTGCTTTACTAATTATATCCAAGAAACCATTTAAAATTAATAAAAAATTGTTCAAACGGCAGCATAAAGCTACGATGGAGTGTGATTCTGTTTGTTATTAAATGGCCGACAATTTTTACAAATCTATTACCGACTAACCCTTAAAATATGGGCGATAAATGACCCTAACACAGGATTAGCCCTAGATAGCTCAGTGGTAAGATGTTGACATGCTAAAATGGAAGTTCCTGATTTATTTCTAGATTTAAAGAGAATTTTCAAAAAAAGTTAATTATTGGAGTTCAATAACATAATATAGGTTTGAAGTCATTTCACCAACTTATTAGTGGTTTGGGCTTTCTGAGTTTCTCCGTAAAAGCGTTTCATTGCCTTGGAATGCTTATGCGTTTTGCCCTTTACATCTCTTCTGCCCGTCTTTAAACTTTAGTGGGGCATTTTTTTTAAATAATAAAAATATTTTTTCCACTATTATTTCACTTCGCACATTTTTAAAGACATTAAATGCAACTACACTCAGCCACACTGGGAAAAAAAATCCTTTCATCAATAGTAGTACTCGATAAACTGACTTGAAAACGGTGGAGAGCCCGGTGACAATCCCTAGAGAGGGATTGTGATGGGTCATGTCCTGTACAAATATGCCAAAACCACTAGCGACATGTTTATGGTTTCAATTACAGACAGCTAGCGTTGAGCGCAGCTAGGGACTTGGAGGGAGAAGGAATGAGCTGTCTGCTCTACTCTAACCAGGCCGTTTTGTATCTGCTATCGCGGGCTTGTATCAGATATATTTTCAAAATCCGGGAGCAAAATATGAAGCACCTCAGCTCATTCAGTTTTCGTGAGTTTCAGGTTGAATATCAATGTGAATGAAGTACCATTATAGAGTTTAAAAAAATCGGCATTTATTTACTTACTTCCCCCATTTATTACATACGTTTAAGTATACAAAATAATTAATTGAATATTGCATTTATTTGGCAATTTTTTACGCAATTAATTGACGTGTCATTGAAATAATATTTATTTCAATTAATAAACCTCCTCAAGTACTTCTAACATTCCAAATATGAATTATTTGCATCATTTGGTTTTTCTAAAAATTG
>CABFOW010008251.1:2067-16345 GCA_902141385.1 Timema californicum | reverse complement strand
AAAAAAAAAAAAAAATGTCTCTAAAAGCTATTTGGAGCTTCCTACCCCCAGATAAAAAATGGATACCTATGTCACATTTATTTGGAGTTATCCTTACGTGGATTTATTTTAATTAGATGCTTATAGAATCTATAGGTTAGCTTCATAAATATTTTCAATTGTATTTAGAGTTCAATGCGTTCTTCTCCCAACAAATAGTTAATTTTTAAGAGTTGTTTTAAGGAAATGCATTGCTTACCATCACAATTGTCACAAAAATAAACCAGGGTAAATTCAAGTCCATTTATTATTTCCTTTTCTAGTTTATAGTGACCTAACGTACATGATTTGGAGTGTTCATCTAATTTTAATGATCTGTTTAGAAAAAGGCATTACATCAGTAATTTGGTGACTTGTAGTGAAATAATCCTGTGTTCTTTCAACCTTTCAATATTTTCTATTAAAATTGGTGGTAAGGTATTTTCATTACTTTATTCATATTTTGAAAGAGTGTTTTCACTAACGAGTGAAGGATGTTCCACATTCGGTAGTAAATCCTCCAATTCGTCATCTTCATAAAAAATGTATGTGTCTGCCTACATATCTTTGGAACTGGAGGTTCCTGAAGTTGGTGTAAAGTCTTCACTTTCTTGGGCACAAGTCCTAAAAACCATTATATATATATATATACTACATAGTTATTTATTTCTTACAGAACGTCTTACCATCCGTCTAAGCTATTCGCATTTAGTTATTATAATAGGGTAAGAACGAGTAAAGTAGAATAGAGAGGAAATGTACCGCGTTTGTGTGGAGGAAGCGTGGGAAACTGTTACTAAAAGAAGCTTTAGTAGATTACACCAAGAAGGAATTCAAATCTTGACCTCCCGCTCACTAACAAACCAGAAAAACGTGTAATTTACTCGGCATGCATACTGATTTGGGTTTATAATTACTAACCCATAACTTATAAATTATATAATAATACAATCAACACCTTATATTTTGTGTATATCCAAGGACTATTTTAAACTTTAGGTAGCAAACACACTTGATTACAAAACTTGCCATTATTTCCGTTTGGAACCAATTTAACGCGGCCACAATTCATGTACAAGACATTTTTTTACAATTTATTTATCAACATAAATATATTTGGCACATTTTTTGCATATTTGCAGAATTTTTTAGAAATAAACAAATAAAATACGCCTAAATATACTTTAACAAACACCAAACACAAATATTAGTTGTAATATTTTCAAACTACAGTAGCCTTTTAAGTGATTCAAATTTTTTTTACTAACAAACCAGCAAAACGTGTAATTTACTCAGCATGCATACTGATTAGGGTTTATGATTACTAACCCATAACATATAAATTATATAATAATACAATCAACACCTTAGATTTTGTGTGTATCCAAGGACTATTTTAAACTTTAGGTAGCCGACATACTTAATTACAAAAACTAGCCATAATTTCCGTTTGGAACCAATTTAACTGGCCACATTTCATTTACAAGACTGTACATTTTTTTTACAATTTATTTATCAACATAAAAATATTTGGCACATTTTTGGCACACTTGCAGATTCTTTTTAGAAAATAAACAAATAAAATACGCCTAAATATACTTACAAACACAAAATACAAATATTAGCTGTAATATTTTCAAACTACAGTTGCGTTTTAAGTGATTAAAATTTGTTTCCCGTGAATTATGATTCTTCTTTCTGGATTCTTCATCTCTTCTTTAAATCTCTGGATCGTTTTCTCCTTTTGCATACTTTACTTGGAAATGAATGAGGCTTAGACATTTTGTTGTACACAGTAAAATTCACATAAAAGTTGATTAATATCAAGGCCATAGTTGGGAAATTTTATGAACAATATATATGGCTTTATTTATGGTCTAAACAATACCAAAATTAAGGTACAAGTACAAATTAGGGGTCTGTGTTACCATAAAAAGCACTTCAGAAAGCATCCGGAGGTTTTTAATATTTAGAATTTTTTCTAGCTTTCGGCAGCTATGGTGTTATGTTGCCATAAAAAATACTTCAGATAGCTCCTAAAGGTGTTTAATACTTAGAATTTGTCCTAGCCTGAAATTATTGGCTGGCTACGGCCTTGATTAATATAATTATATTTATACCAGTTAAATGGTAGCCTACACTCAAACTAAAATATAAAACTAAACAATGTCAAAGAATACTGTTAACAATAGACTGTACAGATTTCACACATTATATAGCTAGTAAGCAAGAACAGTCCAAAATATCAGAATATTTCTCTTTGTATGTTTTTGTACCTCAATACTTTTTTCAGCTGGTTTTGAAAAGTTTGCTAATGATCTTCATCCCCCTCATTTCTCCCCGCCCGCCCGCCGCTGTCAATCAAAACACAAGTGGTCACCCCTACCTGTTTGGTTCTCAACGGTACGGCCCGGTTTGGCTGTATTTATTTCTATGAAAATAATGTAATTTTAGGAAATTTCCTCTCCAGTTTTGAAAATATGATAGTAACGATTGTATGGAAAAACGTCAAATGAACAAGTATTTATTGCTAAATAAGAAGAGTTAAATTTAATTTCAAAATACAAAGTAGTTTTCTATTAGGAAATTTGTTTGTAAAAGAATGAGACAGTCTGCCCCCGATTCAATTTCATTATTTATTATATAAAAATAAATATGTTGGAAAATATGGTACAGACCTTGCCTAAAATATGTTTACCATATAGTATATACTATCCATATATCCATAAAAAAATTAAGGCTTTTGCTTTGTATTACTTAATACATGGTGACGAATTAGTATTATCAAGTTAAATTAAGCATTATAACTAATTAAACAAAAAATACATAATTTTGCTCTATTATTACTTATTTTAATGTTTTTATTCTATTAAAAAGGCTCACAACCATAAAAATAAGAAAATAAAAAATTATCACTCTTGCACAGCCTTAAGACCAACCCTTCCCTCCTTCCCCTTGCATTCTTTTCCACATTCCTTACATTCAATCAAGCTTTGTGCTGCCTAGACAAGAACTCAGGTAGAGAATCGGTGTCGGCAAGTCTACCCATCCAAAAAGTTATGTTTTTAAAGAATTATGTTGTTAAATTAACATTATGTGGGCTGGAGCCAATGATCTAGGTTTACCGTAGCCGAATGTTCACTAAAACCTGAGTTGACTGTATATATAACACCTGAAAAGGTACAAAGAAGCCACAGCTTTTTTTTTTTTTTCAAACTGCATCTATATGCTTATTACGCTAATGGTCTTAGGGATTATGTAGGATATATTAAGAGGAAGTGTACCCGCATTTGCACGGAGGGGGAGTGAAAAGTCTTTTTGGAAAAAAACCTCAGTACACCAGAACGAGGGTGAACCTAGATCTTCCCGTCATTAGAAACCTAGTCTACTGCGAGAGTGGTGCGTTAGACCGCGCGACCACCAAAGCGGATAACTTTTTTTCTATTGATATTTTATTGCAGTAGCCTAGACAATACTAGAACTTATTAGCCGTCAGAGGTGAAGGGTTGTTAGAGTTAAGTGGGGTTCAAGGGTAAAATTGTTTCTGAAATTATCTGGAAGTATACACAAAACACTTCCTTAAAGTGTTGGGGAGGTACACCATATACATTCTTTTCTGCGCCACTGTCAACTGACTGGTGTTTTGTTGCAGGGCGATAAGCCTGTTAAGGTGACTGGAGAAGTCACAGGGCTGTCCAAAGGTCTTCATGGCTTTCACGTTCACGAGTTTGGAGACAACACAAATGGTAATTAAAATATCTTTCTTAAATAAATGTCAGAGGAAGTTTCCACACAACTTAACCTGTAGGCCTAATGTTAAGAAATAAAATTGGCCAAGAAAAATCTGGAAAATTTTATAAACACAATCTTTTAATAGTACAGGTAGGCAAAATATATTGAATAATAAATGGTACGGTGCTCCGCACAGACTTTCTCTCGCTTTTATCCTAACATATACATTTACTAAAAACTTTTTTAAGATTTGTGAAATGAGATAATAATATACATTATTGTAGAAATACTACACAAAAGATCATAGATGATATAATGTTCACTGTTACTTAATCTATAGCATTAGGAACTAGGAACATTGTTACAGAAAAATTGAGGAAAGAGAAACACCTTTGTCCACAAAAGAGCATAAGAATCAAATTTATTTTCAAAGGCCTGAATTAAAAAGTATATATATTTGCTTCTAGCGCAGAAATTCTTGGTTTTATAAATATATATTTCAAGTAAAAGATTATCTTTAATACTACTACAACTTTACAATGATAAGATATTTTGTATATCAAATAGTTGCAAAGAAATGATGAGAATTAGAAAATCTTCCCCATGTAAAGTACACTCTGTCATTTTCATGAGGAAATGAGAATTGCCATCTTGTTTACAATAGTAAAAAGTGTCTAATCAAAACTGTTAAAGTTAATTTTGAGAAAATCGATTTTTCTTCTCTTTTTGACCTTCAATAAACTACCCTTAAATTTAGGGTCGGACATATAATTAAAAAACCTTTAGGTGACCTAATGAAACACCAGATACCAAGTTTTAGCCCTATCTGTAAAATAGTTTCGACTCTAACCCAGAGTACAGACGGCATTGCAAAAACAACTTTTTTAGTCTCAGGGGATCATTAAAGGTTGACATTTATCAAAATCTCAATTTCGATTTTTTTGACGATCACAATGTACTTTTTCTTAAAGGTGTAGAGGGGAAGTAAAAATGCAGGAGAGTCAAATTCACTGAAACCTTTATATAAGCATGTTAGTGAATTGTAATTTGGACATTTTAATCAGGGTTATTTAAAGAAAATCAATAAATTAGATAGTTCCTCTAACTTTTTTTGGGGGCATTTAATTTCAGGTTGCACTAGTGCAGGACCTCATTTTAACCCTCATGGCAAGGACCACGCAGGACCAACAGACTCTGACCGCCATGTTGGGGATTTAGGCAACATTGAAGCTGGAGTCAACGGCGTTGCCAAAGTTAACATCACCGACAGTGTGATATCACTCACGGGATCCCACAGTATTATCGGGAGAACCGTTGTGGTAAGGAATTGTCCCAATTGGTTTGCCATAGTTGGCTCTCTATCCGACACCTTAACTCACTCTGTCTACCGAGCTAAGCGTCCCGGGTTCAATCCCCGGAATGGATGTTGTGCTTGCCCTAGTCTTAAGAACTAGATAAGGCGGATGACTGTCTGCACTGTGCTAAAAAAAGACTGAACCTATAACTTCAGACTTTTACACACACATGATTAAAAAAGTTATGTTTGTTAAGTTTGGTAAAATATTTATTGCAATGTTGATCTACACTGATTTTAGACAGGTTAATTATATAATTCTCTAACTAAATAGTATTACCTTATGTGATTGCCAGTGTAGTTACAAAATTATTTATGTTTAAGTCTTATTTCAGGTGCATGCTGACCAAGATGACCTTGGAAAGGGAGGTCATGAACTCAGCAAAACTACGGGCAATGCTGGCGCTCGTTCTGCTTGTGGAGTTATAGGGATCACCAAGTAAAGTCTCGAATGTATAATAATGGTCAACTGTCGTCACATCATTAACTGAAGTTTATATTTTTCCACTGTCTTATTTTACATACAAAATTTTCTGATAAACATGGGTGTATTGGTTTGTTCGGGATTATAAGTTTTTGATTTATTTTTGTTAGTTTATTATATACATTTTGTTAGTTTTTTATTCTTAATATCATTGTTGTTAAAAGGTTATTCACATCATTCCTGTAACCGTGATGACAAATAAATAATTTGTTGCAGTAGTAGTTTTAACTAGTCACTATATGAGAATGCTATCACTCTAATATAGTTAACCCTTATTAGTTTTTGGCATAGTACTCATTAGTTATGAAGAAACTTTGTTGGTATAGTATCATTTGACTCAACTTTGGTAGTTTGTAAGGTATTGTGTATAAAGCAACACAATATGTTATCATATCAATACAGAAATTGTATTTTTTTTAAATGCTATAGCTATACTGAATATCATTGCTGAGGTAACTGCATGGCTACTATTGGAAAAACTTAATTCTCTTGTTTTTGTGTGTTTAATCTCCACTCAAATACAAGACAAGTTTGGCAACGCTGGTTAGTCAAGGTTGTCAGTAGTTCCTTCTTACCCCAGCACATCACCTTCCGACATAGCTGAGAGCAAAGAGATTTGGCAACAGTTAACTGATAAAGAGAGCTTTTCTCCATGTGTCCTGTAGTTTCCTCAGCAATGATAGTGAGCGTACAAAACCCTGCACTTAACTTATCACTTTTGTGGATTTTAAAGGTATAATAACGGACTGCAGGACATTAGTCCTTTCATGGATATTTGGGCTTTTTTTAAACATTAAATGTCACAATCCCTAATCTAACCAGTTATGTATGATTTTTAAGTTTCTATTTCTATGAATTATCTCTTTAAGGACAGTTTTTTAAAGGGTCAGTGTTAAGTTCAAGTAAGATCAAACACATGAATGAACCTTATAGGCCATATTTGATTTAGCAAGATAGCTAAATCACTTAAAGTCAAGTGCATCAATTCCATTTACTAAAAAGTGGCCATGTTGAGTCAAAACAATATGATTAAATTAGGTCAATTTGTATCTATTAGCTAAGGTATTGGAGATAAGTTTTGAGTATAGATTAATTCAATATCAATATTCCAACATAGAGGGTGATATTGATAAGAGTTTGACATTGCTAGACTTAAAACTTTGGCACCATTTAATTTTTGTTCGTACTACACTTAAAAATGGTAGGCTATATTTATAATTTCAAAAGATTGATATAGAATGTAAGTCTTGCCAAATAGGTTGAATATGTGCATAAACACAAACCCAAATGGGGGAGGGAAATTCACTCAACCCCATTGTAAGATGTGCATTTATAACTTAAGACTGAGCCATTGGGAGAATAAGAAATCTTAAGACCCCATAATAAAACCTATTGTCACCAAAGGAACAAGTGTAGTGTTGAATATAGTTATAATAATAATAATAATAATATTATTTAGCTCCGTGTCTTACTACCCTTTCGGGTTATACGCTTTAAGTACTAATTACTCTAATGGATTAAGAATTGGGAAGGTTGAATTAGAGGAAGTGAACCCGCATTTGTGTGGAGGGAGAGTGGAAAACCATTTAGGAAAAACCACCCTCAGTTCACCCGACCGAGATTCGAACCTCGATCTCCCCGTCCTCAGCAGTCGAGCTCAACACGACAAGCGTGTTAGCCAACTATGCCACCGAGGCGGGTAATATAGTTCTACAATAGAAAACTTTGTAACTGATTGATTTGAATCCACAATGCTCAAATTTTGTTTATGGAACGAAGTGTGGACTTTAACCAAATTACTGAACTTAGTCCCAGAAGTTTTTTTGGACAATGATGTTTCTAAGAACTTTCATAGCGCTTGTAGGTATAAAAAGAGTGGCATTATAGTGCAATCCCACAGTTCATATTTTCAAGCAAATGTTAAAAATCAAAGATGGACTAAGGATATTTGAGGATTTAAGAAAATTTCAGATTTAATAATCAAATCCTTAGATTGTTTTCCTTCAATTTTTCAAGAGAAATTTGTTTTAATACTGCTTATTGGTGGTTCATAACAAATTATAATTATAGGATGAAATCAACAACCAAGCCCCACACCAGTTATTTAACACTTAACTGAATGTTATAATGAATGGATTATAAAACAATGTTAACATTGAGTTCATATTTGTATTTTATATTATTCCAATATATTACTTCCTCTCATGTTCATAATTATTCCAAGATTCAGATTTGAAAATAAATTGGAGATTCAGAGTCGTAAAATAATGGTTGCAACCCAACTTTATTAAAAATGCAACAAAAACATTTTTCGTCCCAATGATATACAAATCGACTAATATAAGTATAACTAGGTGAATAGTTATGTCTTATCTTTTTACTGGTAATGAATAAGAAACTAATCTAATGAAGGTAGTATTTTCTTTAGCAAAAACCGCTCACGTTTGTCATTTAATAATAGCAAAAGAAATGGTGGGAAAATTTGTTTTTTTACTCTGGATAGAACAGAATTAAAGTGGAAATGTGTGCTTACTTCAATGCCCTTTTCACTTAATTCACTTAGAGGCATGACATGCTCTGCTATGAACTGATTCATTTATATGAACTTAAAAAAATATTTTTAAAAGTTTATAGAAAGCAACAGGCTGAGATATATATATAGGGAGTTGAAAACCACAAATGTTAAGTTCTTTTTTACAAGATGGTTGCCCATGCTACAGTATTCTAAGTGCCTTGTGGAGCGAAAGAGTACTTCATCTATAAGGTGATATAAAAAAAATAGCAGCTTGGAATCACCTAATGAATAATCTCTCATTCTCATACTAAAAAAAGTGTTTTTCTATCAACGTTCATTATATTTAACATAACTTTTTAAAACCATATTTATAAAACACCACTGACAGTGTGTTCATTTTTTTGCAAATTCATAGCTATTATCCATTTCCCAGTCTTCAAACTTGCGATATCTCTTAAAGTAAAATTGAGAAAATCGGCACCAATATTCATCATTCTTAGCCCATGAAACACACAAACTTATGAAAGCTAGTATTCAAAATATTAAGAAAGAGGGTTTCTTTAAAATCTTTAAATATAACAACCCCATGGATAACAATTTAGGTAGGTAGAATCTGATGTTGCATTATGGTGAAGTTTTCTTTATTCTACTTTAGAAAACAGTGGAATTGAGATCAGTGAAACAGTTTTACCACATTTTAAATATAAAAACAATTATTTTTTTAAATGAAAAATGCACAAAACCACAGTTTGATACGTTTCCCAGAACAAGTGTAATCTGGTATATAGTTTACCTGTATATCAACCGTAAGATAGGATCTCAACTCGTTTTTCTTCCTTTGAACAGTTTGATATTGCAATCTTTGCAATTTGATATGTTAAAGTCCCAAAATTAACTTAGAATCACTTTAGGTCTAAAACTTCAATATTTGTAGAATTAAAGAGAATTTAGAAAAAAATATAATTATAAAGTTAATGCCGTAAAGTCATTTTGAGCTTATATTTTAAACAAGGTGTGGCACCTTCTATTACGGTGGAGGCCTGGCATTCCCCACATTCACAATAAGTCTTGTCAGAGGTGAAGGAAGGGTTTGGTAATCAGATAAATCTGTGCCGGGACCGAGGATTGAACCCCGGCCGCCAGCACAGAAGTCTGACACCTTACCCCTAGACCGCCAGGTCATCCTTTTTCCAGAATTTCTTACGAAAGAAGGATACATGCATGATAATGTGTATGACACCAATTAAACTGGGCTGGGCATCTCTGCCAAGTAAATCACTTGCTTCAAAACAATAAGCTAAAGCCCCAGGTTTTAAAGCAATCAAAGCACAGGTTACGATTATTGTAACTGCTAATGCTTCTGGAAACCATGAGTTGCCACTTTTGATGATCAGAAAAGCTAAGAAACCCCATTGTTTCAAAAAGTTAACATGTCTCCCACTTTCTTATAAAGCCAAGAAAAATGCTTAGATGGAGGGTGAATTGTTCATGAAATGGTACAAAAACGAATGTATACCCAATGTGAAGGCATTCAGGAATAAAGAAAATAAAACTGGAAAAGTGCTTCTCTTAATGGACAATGCTCCGTGCAGCCCAGGGGCAGAGGATTTAAATGATGATGAAAATATTAGTGTTATGTATTTGCCTCCGAATGTAACTGCATTATTGAGCCGACCAGGGGGTCATAGAAAAAATGAAACACATGTACAAGAAGGAAGTTTTATGTAGTTTACTTTTGGCTGAAAAAAAAATGAAGAAAGTGTCACAACATTTTCAAAGGCATTAACTATTAAAGTCTATGCTTACATGGTGGAAGATGCATGAAATGTGCCTACACAAGACAACCTAAACAAGGCTTGGAATAAACTACTACCAGGAGAGAGAAACAAAACCCCAGAACAAAATGAAACATGATAATCCTGATAATTATTTGGAAGAAATTGTGGAGATGTTCCTGAGCATTCCAGAATTTTCTGAATATGACCGAGAAGATACCGAATCCTGGCTTCAAAATGATATTGATGACCCTGGTTATCAAATCATGAATGAAGATGAGATCAAAAAATTATCTCCAAGGCAGGGACGAAATGTCAGATGAAGAAGATGATTGTGGAAACCGAAACATCCCTAGCGAGAATGAAAGTGGCCCATGTAATGAAGAGGCTTATACAGCCTCAGCTAATGCAATGGCGTGGTACAAAAAGCAGACAGAAAGTTGTCCAAACCAACTTCTTCTTTTAAAAAGATTACGCGATTTAGCAGCCAAAAAGACACAATCAAAAATGGTGCAAAGAAAATTGATTACTTTTGTTAGCATACTTTTCTTAATACTGTAAATAGTCATCTTAACTGTTCACTTCAGAAAGAAACTTTGTCAAGAATTTTTGATATGTAATACATTAATTAATTATGGTATGATATATTACAGGCCTACTATGTATCAAGTTGAAAAATTTAATAAAAAAATATGTTTTGCAGTGTTTATTGTAATTTTATTGCCATAGTTGTTGCCTATATTGTTTTATGATTATTCTTAGCGTTATTTAAGATATAAAACTGAAATTTGGTTTTGTGTTTGATTATCTGAAATACCCTTAGTCACTCTGAATTTTTTTTGCCTCCATGTTACACCATGTTTGTTTATTTATCTATTAATTTAATCAGCAATATTTCCTCATCGTTACTAAAATTTACACTTAGTTTACATTTATGATTTTCAACAGACATTTTAGCAGAAAAATAAATACGATAAAAGATACCAGATAACCTTACACATATGTGATAAATTGGAATTGCTTTGATTGATTCGTTTTCATAACAGTTCCATAGACATCGTAATGACTTTCTTATATTCTCTATGGTAAAATTAAGCTAATCAAAAGCTTTGAAACAAATCTAGTGCTCTGAGAAAGTTAACAATAAGAACTAATGGAAAGCATCTTTTCTTAATTTGATGAGCACATTAAAATAGTAATTTATTGTAAAACACAACACCAAGTTTAACCAAAGTTTAGACTTGACGAACAGAAGTTACGAGGACTTTGACAAGACATTGTAAGATTGGTTGTAAGTCTATAAAAACTCTCATGTTAAACTTAACAGTAAATTTAAAAAAACATTGTTTTGATCTTTTTGTAGTAAAAACACAATAAAAACTTGTTTGGATCTACAATGATAACAATTTACTATACTATTCATATATTTTCAGTATTAAAGTAGTTCTATTAACTTATGTAACAGTCGGATACAGTATTATCATATATAGTAATTATAGTTATATAAAATAAATAGCTAGCTTCACAACAGAGATGGTATGGATAAAATAAATGCATGCACTTTGCAGGGTAGTCGGACATTATTCCAAAATATGGTTGCAAGGTATTCTCACTTTAGTTTAGTTTGGTAGAGTTTTAGTTATCCTTTTAATCCTTTATAGTGAGTGATCAAGATACAATGAATTATTGAAGTACAGGTACTTCAAATAACATTCTTTTCATACAATTTCCCAAATCTTAGAGTCTCCTTACAGGCAACAAGCCAAGGTTATCCAAGAATATAGACTCAAATAGACCCTCCCCTTCCCCCTCTCACTCCCATTTCCTCTTAAACTTTACCCTCTTGTATTTGACAAGCCTATACCCCATTTACAGTAGGTGTCAAAGTGATAGCTAGTAAAAGTTAATAATAGATTTAATCTCATGTATCCATTCACCAAATCATATAATCTGCAAAACCATGTTGAGATGCCACTTTTAGCAGTCAAAGTTTTAATGATGTATTTCTTTTAATAGTTTGTACGTCTCCTGCTAGCTGCCAATTACTACCACTCCTATCACGAATGGACTAATTACTCTACACTACCGAGTGAAACTTAATTCAAAATTTTAGAAAATTCAAGACATCAACAATCACAAGCTCAGAAACTAAGATACTAGCAGTCCTTTCTAGCTATCTTGAAATGTTTGAAGATTAAATACAATTCAATAGAAATAAAATTATAAGGAAACACCAATATGGATTGTCAAAAGCAATTAGAAAAGTCCAGCCCTGATTTGTGATTACTAGTCTACTTGACTAATCTTTGAAGAAGGAAACAAGAATCAAACACACAATTTTTAAGCACATTTATAATTATTAACAACCTTAAAATAACATTTGATGTATTTTACCGTACAATCTAATCTTTTTAACCTTTTTTGTAACTATCGGCCATGATAATTTTAATTTTTGTTTTATCAAGCTATTGTTTTAAAAAATTTCTAGGACCTAATAAATTTCACGAATGCACCTTTAAAATCCAAATAGTTATATTTATAACATTAACCAAATGCCTTGAAATATAATTGGGCTAACAATGAAAACCTGTTTAACTAAATTATTCTGTCAGGTAAAACTAATTTATAAAGGTTTTTTAAGATTTATTTTGATCTTTACAATATAAAATTGGAATTTGGCATAATATGTACACATCTTGCTTAAATAGTAACAATAATTGCCCCTCTTTGTTGTTACATTTTACAGAACCATACATTTACTCAATATTATGTAACAATCACTATAAATCATAATATACAATATACTTTCATACTATCAGCATACTTTTCATCAAATTACTATACAACAATAGGTATAATAACACTATAAAGTTCCTACAAAACCTAAAGGCATCCACGTTCACTTTGGAGATTTCACAAAATAAATGCATTACTATCACATCTATGCAACACCTAAATTCAGTCAAAAATATAATTATATATATATATATATTAAAATATAACCTTGTTTCCCAGATAAATACAGATTAGTATTATGCTCAGATAATATTAAAATAACTATTTGTATAGGCCGCTCAAAAGACCAATCATGCTTGTTTTAAGTAATGTAATAAAAGGTAAAGGAGGTTTCGTTTCAAATACCAAGCAAAACATAATAAAAATACTAGCTTGGATTAGGACAAGCAAAGGGCGGAATAGAATTTTTCAGATTCATTAGCACAAAGTTAATACAAGTATCACAATATAAACATATTAAAATGAGTTAGCACATTTATACAACTAGTTTAAAAAGCTGAAAATGCAATTTTACCCTTTATGGAAGTTGGATTAAAAAAACATAAATAAATTATATTATTATTACCGCGTCTTACTACCCGTTCGGGTTATACACACTTACGCTAATGTGCAATGGTAGGGTGAATGTGAGATGAAATGGAGGACCTACAGTTTAACGTGGAATCCGAACCATGGTGGAGACCTGGCATTCCTCACATTCACAAGATCTCTTGTCAGAGGTGAAGGAAGGGTTTGGTAATCAGATAAATCTTTGCCGGGACCGAGGATCGAACCCCGGCCGCCAGCATAGAAGTCTGACACCTTACCCCTAGACCACCAGGTCACCCAATAAATTATAAATTTGTGACAAATGAATTAACTAGTTTTACTATACTGGGTGTTAAAAAAAAGGGTGGGGGGTGGGGGGTACTGAAATGTAAGATATTGTAGTACTTTTGTATGGGGATACTTAAGAGTTAAGTATATTTGTCACCAATAAATGATTTATCAGGCTCACAGCAATGAGTTGTATGTATGAAAACGGTGCAGTGTGCAAAAACAATTTGTAATAAATAAAATGATAGAATATTAGGAAAATGGTAGAGCACAAATAAAAGTAAAAACACTAAACAAATATTTACACACACTTCGATGTTAATTAAGTATTTTAAAAAAAAGCATTGGTTGGAATCTTTTTAAATACTAGCTGAATACTTTAATAGTATTAACAGGCTGGCTATTACTACTCTATAAACAACCAATCCAAAGCATTAATAACAAAGTTGTTAGGTGTCAAAGTCGACAGTGCAAAAAACACCTAAAGTGTTGGAAAAATTATAATAAACAGTATTTATATAACTCTATAAGGAAAACCTCTTTTCGCTATATGAGGCAATGTATTATATTTGGAAGGTGGTACAGGAAAGGTGGATAGAAACATATAAAAGGGGGACAAACACAATATGGCCTTTACAATGAAAAGAACACAGTTCACACTTTACACTGCTGCCAATGGACAAAGAGGTAATGGATGTCTCTTAAAGAAAATTGATCGTCACCACCCAATCCCCCGACCTAGGTTTCATTCTATCGGAACTCATCAGGGAGGAGTGTGAAACGCGCAA
>CABFOW010008250.1:0-19012 GCA_902141385.1 Timema californicum | reverse complement strand
TGTTCTAATATACACTTTTATGTTTGTATCAAATTTACATAATTTCTAAAGAAACATAAAACATTGAGATGAGATGTTAAAAAAAGGTCAGAGAGAAAAGGATTCTATTATTATAAGTGAAATCCATTCCCTGCATAGTGTGGATCTCTATTACTATTGTAACAAAGGTTAAATGAATTATAGAAATTCTAATTTTTGAAAAGCAATTCAATCAATTTTCCGTTCAAGCCTACTTTAAAGATTTCATGTTTGGTAGAATTACTCGATAGATGTTTTATCACAATGTTCTCGTGTCAAATAATGCTTGGGAAAAAACATCGTTTTCATTTTATTTCCTTCAATATCTTAAACAATGTTTTCTTACCAGAACCTAATTGATACATATGTTTTTAAATAGTATCGTGTTCTAAAATAGACTTTAGTATCTGAGTAGTTTAAGGTGTTATATCCAGATAGATTGCATTCTATTTACAATACGATCAGGATTTCAAATCCAGTTCAGGTGTACCATGGGTCGCTTAACCTTAAAAAATGAATTTACTCACACCCTATATTCAAATTAAGCTTCCCTTGTACTAAATTCAATCTTACTCAACCCAAACTCACATTTGTAAAACGGTAGTAAGATTCGGTGGAAAATAAAGACAATTTTATTTTCCGTGTGGTTCTACAATGGACTGGACTATTAAGATCATTATATTTTATCATCCATAGTTCCAGCATTAGGTGCAGTACTATATCCTATTTTATTATGAAGATTAATAAAACAAACATTTGTCCTGATGGTCCTATAGTGCGAGCCATATTTCTTATGAATGATTTAAGGTCATATTAAAGTTGTGTGTAGAAAAAGGTGGTTTTTATTCATTTGATTCCCCCACCCCTCTACATATAGTGATTAAATTTTTACTTGATTAAAACCTACTCGTTCTTGTTCCTTTATTAAAATTAAGTATATAATATAAATACCTATCAGGGAAAGTACCGAAAAAACTAGCTTTCACATTTGAATCATCCCCAATTTTTTTTATTCTTTTATTGATTGGTAGATTTCCTAACTATTAAGTTATTTTTTTTTACTTCTTCATAAAATTGGCAACATACCTCTTGTTAACTTTGTTGAGAATAATTTTTTTTTATTGTATTTCCTTCCTGCTTACAGTTTAAAGAAATGACCTTTATTCATAGACAAATATTGCATATTTTCAATTTTACAAATACTTCCTCCTATGTATGCAATACAATGTTTTTCTACATGAGCCCTCTTTATACAACTTTCAGTTTTACATTTCCTTATCCCTCCTTGTGTTTTACAATATCCTGTTATATGAAACTTTTTAATATAATTTTTAGTTTTTTGACTTACTTACAACCTACATTTCCCAAAAATTTCCTCCTTTTACGGCAAGTTTAATATAATTTTCATTAACACAATTTTTATGTTCTCCATGTTCAAAACAATGACCTCCATTCACAAGTAGATTAGTAAAATTTTAGGATTTACGTATACTACCCCCATCTAATGCTTTACAATATCCTCCTAACTCAGCACTCTTAGTACAATTTCAATTTTCAGTTTTACATTTACTTCCTTAACCATGTGCTCTACAATGTCCTCCTCCACGAGCATTCATAGTACAATTATCAGTATTACATCTCTTTCTTCCTCCATGTACCATACAATTTCCTCCTACCTGAGCAATCTTAGTACAATTTTCAACTTTACATTTCCTTCCTCCTCGAAGTATAGTACATTGCCCTCCTACCTGAGAACTCTTAGTGCAATCTTAGGTTTTACATTTCCTTCCTCCACCATGTGCAATACAATGTCCTCCTACCTGACTATTTTTGGTACAATTTTCCGTTTTACATTTCCTTCCTCCACCATGTGCTATACAATGTCCTCCTGTCTGAGCATTCTTAGTACAATTCTCAGTTTTACATTTACTTCCTCCACCATGTGCTATACAATGTCCTCCTGTCTGAGCATTCTTAGTACAATTCTCAGTTTTACATATACTTCTTGTTCCTCCATGTACAATACAATTTCCTCTTAACAGAGCAACCTTCGTACAATTTTCAGTTTTACATTTCCTTCCTCCACCATGTGCAATACAATTTCCTCCTACATGAGCATGCTTGGTACAATTTTCAACTTTACATTTCCTTCCACCACCATGTGCTATACAATGTCCTCCTACCTGACTATATTTGGTACAATTTTCAGTTTTACATTTCTTTCCTCCACCATGTTTTATACAATGTCCACCTGCCTGAGCATTCTTAGTACAATTCTCAGTTTTACATTTCCTTCTGGTTCCTCCATGTACGATACAATTTCCTCCTAACAAAGAACTCTTAGTACAATTTTCAGTTTTACATTTTTTTCCTCCTCCATGTGGAAAACAATGTCCACCTACCAGTGCACACTTAGTACAATTTTCAGTTTTACAAATCCTTCTGCCACCATGTGCAGTACAATGTCCTCCTATCTGAGCACTCTTAGTACAATTTTCTGTTTTACATTTTTTTCCCTCTCCATTTGCAAAATTTATTCTTCTTTTTATAGCATAGTTACTACAATTTTTATTTTTATATATCTGTCCTGTTCCTAGTTTAATATAATGTACTCCTTTCTTAGTATACTTGTACAATTTACATTTGGTGTCGGGTGCTTCAGCTGATACACAGAATCCTCCAAGTTTAGGATTACTACTTGATATCTTGATTTCTACATTATCTTTAACTTTATTACTTGTTAAGTGATTATCTGAGAAAGCTTTTATTTTATATACATCATCACTAAAGGCACCTTGATGTTCCTTAACATATTTTGTTTGATCGAAATTTAAAAAAGACGTTCTATATTCTTTTGTAATATATTTGGGGAATTTAGAACTAATTGTTTTTAATGAAAGGTCCCTGCACTCTGCTTTCTTGTGTAGAGCATTAAAATATAATTCTTGATTGTCATTAACACGTAAAATATTAATATTAAAATCACAGCTTGTTTGTGCAGTTATGTTTGACTGTAATATTTCACTAGACAAAGTAGATTGATCTTGTTCCAGTTTAACCTGCAAGCACAATTGGAGCAAATAATAATATGATTCAAATATTATTATTTTTATTTAAGATTAAAATATAAAACCACGTATTACTATCCAAATGGGCTATCCGCTTAAGTACTAATTTACGCTAATGGGCTAGGAATTGGGAAGGTAGAATTTAGAGGAAGTGAACACTTATTTGTGTCGAGAATGAATGCAAAACATTAAGGAAAAACAGCCCTCAGTTCAGCCGTACGAAATTATAACCTCGATTTCCCCATATTCATAAGTTTAGCTGAATACAAAACTAGCGCGTTAACTAAATATGCACACGAGGTTGGTCCTTAAATATTTTAAACTAGTTGACAGATAATGCATGGCCACAACCTAGAACTATTTGACCTTTGGTCAATGGACCAAAAATGATACCACATCAAATGTCAAAACGGTCAATAGTCATTAATTANATTAATTACAATTTGAGTGTGTATGACTTTTTATCTTGTAATTACAAGTACAATGACAATTTTATTAACTTAAAAATGGTATATAATTAACTGATAAAATAGTTTTCTTAAAATAGAAATATTTAATAAGGATTTTTAAATAAACTATTTGTGATTTAAATAATTTAATATAACAGAACGAAAAAATGAATTAGTGTAACACCAGAAGTAGTTATACTACTAACTATTTTAACTTAAAAAAATAAATCTCGAGGTAGACTAGAATACCGATGACGGGGAGTTTAAAGTTCAAATCTTGGTTGGCTGTACTTAAGATGATTTTTCCCCTAAATGGTTCTCCACACATATGCAGGTAGTCTTCCTTTAAATATAACCTTCCTAATCCTAAAGACATTAGCGTAAATAGTACATAAGTGTATAACCTGCACGAGTATTAAGATGGAGAACTAGAAAAAAAAAGTTAAAATTATAGCTGAATACCTCAGATTTGTCCACGGGGGTAAAGTGGTCTATGTTGGAGTCCATAATTCCGAAAGAGGAATCATATAACATAATTTCATCCTTCACAATTTCATCAAAAGAATGTGAGGTGTCTGACTCGTCCTACAGATACAGCACAAATAAATATTTCTCATTAAAGACAAACAAAATGGGCCATATATATATTATGTAAGGTGATTGCATCAGTAGGAAGTAAAGATTACATTCAAGGTGTGTTTGTATATACTAAAACTTACTGAAATGTAAACCTATTATACAAGGTTAAGCAAAGTAGCTTGGTAATTGGCCTCCTAAATATTTAAAACTAACTCTATTGCTGAATACCTCAGATTTGTCCACGGGGGTGAAGTGGTCTAATTTGGAGTCCATAATTCCGAAAGAGGAATCATATAACATACCTTCATCCTTCACAATTTCCTCAAAAGAATTTGAGGTGTCTGACTCGTCCTACAGATACAGCACAAATAAATATTTTTCATTAAAGACAAACAAAATGGACCACATATATATTATGTAAGGTGATTGCATCAGTAGGAAGTAAAGATTACATTCAAGGTGTGTTTGTATATACTACAAGTTACTGAAATGTAAACCTATTATACAAGGTTATACAAAGTAGCTTGGTAATTGACCTCCTAAATATTTAAAACTAACTCTATTGAGTAAAACATTTCGGTATAATCATAACTCTAATAAAACATTGCAGTAAATATCCAGAAAACAATTCAACTCGAGATAAGTATTAATCCCTGAATAGATATATCTGGAAGTTTGTTACTACCAGGATAGGTGTGTACTTTAAGAAACCGGAAGATATATATAATTGTTGGTGTCTGAAAAAAAAGGTGGGGTTAACAGGAGAAATGGAGAATTTCATAAAAAAATAATTTAAAAGTACTTGTATATTTGTGAGCTTGGGAAAATGCAAGTTTAAAAGTATACCTTTGCAGATGATTAAACTATTTAGAAATGTATGTTTAGCTAAAATATGATACAGGAAAATTTGTATTTTAAAAAGCTTCAATGTAGCCTAGAAGAAAATAAAAGACTGGCTGTTTATAAGCGTCAGTGGAAGGGGGGAAGTTTTATCATAAGATATACAAGAGACACAAAACGGCCAATTATTAATTTTATTTTCCCTCTTTCATTTTGTAGATTGGCATCTAAGAGTTTTAGTGCTTAATAGTGCTTGATTGCTTCAAGTTAACCGACTGTTTATCAGTAAATTAATTTTGAAAAAACAAATTGACAATTTTGAAAAAATACATACCTTTATTTTATTTTAACTAGGAGAATAAAAGTTATTCTTACAGTTTTAAATCAAATGATTTAGTTATTTTTGAGAAATATATAAAGATTTCAGAAAACTGATGAAACTTAATTAAATATCCCCTAATTCTTCTTTGAAAAAGCAAACACACTGACATTGTTTGGTTTTCAATTTTTACGGTTTAAATAAGTTCTTAAAATAATATTATTTCAATACCCTAGATGTTTTTTGTGACCGATTTATTAAATAAAATATAAGTTTGTCAGTACAATAAATATTTCCAGTATAAATAATTAAATTCCATTGTTTATTTAAATATTTTCAAAAGTTTTCCATCTATTATCAATTATTATTTAATTACTTAATCCAGTTTAAAGGGCTATTTTTATGGAGATAATTTTAATATTAAGAATTTAATGTAGAGAGAGTAAATACCTTAATTTGTTCTTTGATTGGAAGAAAGCCATCACACGGAGATTTCATTTCCAAGTCTGAGGTTTGAAAAATTTCTGTATCATAATTTATGGTATCTTTAAAAACTCCCATCAAATTGGAATCCTTATAGAATTGAAAAAACAGCATAAAATTATTATTATTACAAATTAAACATGTCAGTAATGCAAAGAATATACCGATACACAAATATGTTACAAGCTGCGTTTATAATTAACATGTTATACAAACACGAACAAAGTTCAATAAATCAGAGTCCAAATGCTCGATTTTATGTAAGAGTCTAATTAATATTTAAAATATAATATCAGCAGAACATAAAACCTTCTACAGAGGTCCACAAGAAACCCCGGCTCAATGAGAAACCTGTAGTTCACTGCAACTGTAAACTCAGCTCACAGGATAGCTTATGAAACTTTTCACTCCACACCACAGAACATTTGTTTTTGCATATGTCACATAAATTACGTATTTACATATTTAATAAATATTATTATCTTACAAGTATTTTATTTAAATAAATAATAGCATACATCCTATATTCACAGTTTTTATTTTATTTTGTCCCCTTTTTCATACTTAAGAATAGTTTTTTCACATATGTTTCATTGATGTAAAAATTAAAACGCTTGAAACATAGGGCAAATACTAGATTGAAATAAATAAATTTCTATGAGAGAAATATGCATTCTAAAAAATTCACAAATCATTACTTGTGAAGTAAAAAAGAGTTTAATCCCAAAGAATGTTTGTACTGAAGAAGTAAAATATGGCACCAGAAATGTGAAAAGTTATTTGTTTTACATTGTTATGAAAATGTTATGAAATACTATTATTATTTAATGTATACAAAAAAATGTTGTGTGGATGTAAAATGGTTTTTAACAAACACTGGTCATCAAATTTGCATAGACAACCAGATTGTCTACTCTTTATTGTAAAGCCCTTTCTATTACGTGCAAATTTTAATAGATTTACATAATATTTCGGACCGCACTAAGAAGGTGTGTGTTTAAAAACAAGTAATTATTGGAATTATTACCTGCATGATCGAATTTCATATAATTTATATTTGCATATCTCAAATATTACATGTGTCTGTATTGGGACTTTAATTTGCAAATAAATTCTGTCTCGAATAATCAGGCTCAGTTGTTATTAAATACGCTTAGCATTTATAAAGATTTTGCCGCCGACAAACTTAGACAACCAGATTGTCTACTCTTTATTGTAAAGCCCTTTCTATTACGTGCAAATTTTAATAGATTTACATAATATTTCGGACAGCACTAAGGTGGTGTGTATTTAAAAACAATTATTGGCATTATTACCTGCGTGATCGAATTTCATATAATTTATATTTTCATATCTCAAATATTACATGTGTCTATATTGGGACATTAATTTGCATGTAAATTCTGTCTCGAATAATCAGTCTCAGTTTTTATTAAATACGCTTAGCATTTATAAATATTTTGCCGCCGACAAACTGACACCATTACTATAGTATAATATTTAATAGATAATATGTTTAGTCATAAAACTTACGCGGAAAGGAAATACTGTAGCTAACTTGAGTAGCTAAATAAAATGTTACGCGAAATATAATATATTAAAAGAAATCATATGCACTTACGAAATGTGTGTCATTTTTAGCTGGTTTATTTGTGTCATAGAGTTAAAAATTTCAAATAGAAGTACAGTGTATACACTATTAAAGACCATGATAAACTGAAGGTAGATATCTTCTACCTAGGAACAGACACAGCAAATGCCCCTTCCAAAAATAGTCCCCATAGGCCACAATGGAAGGTATAAAATGGGAGGTGAAAGATTAATATCTGTAAAAAAAAATTGTATTGAAGTCATTGTTTTTCTATAAAAATCGTCTCTATTGTGAAAAACCAATGTAATACAACATACAATAAACTATACAGAAGCGTAGTAGCGTCTAAGTCCGTTCAACGTCCAATACAGTATACAAGTACGTAGAAGGATGAGGGTTTGTTCAGACGAGAATCGAGAGCCATTTGGAAAAAAAGATATGAACGAAGAAGTAGCGTTCTAGTAAGCTATTTATTAAGGTAAAGCTAATATAATTAACCCTTCATAATTTATATTTATCAATAAGCTACTTAGGCCCCTAACTAACTTAACAAAACTCTTCATGAATTGATAGATTAAAATTTAAATGATTTTTTATCATATACAATTATATGATTATAAGAACAAATATAAAAACGCCAATGATCTTACTACAATCCACAAGTCAATCGATATTTATTTTTATCTGTTTCCTTTATTTTATTTTTATAAGTTAATCGAAATTTGAAAAATTACTAATATTGGTAGTGTTAAATTATTGGACTTATGAAGTGTGTAATAGTAGTAAAAATTATGGTAAATATATATATATTGCAATAAAACAAAGCAAACAATTTTATACATTTTATTCATAGGTGCTATTCCCACGGTTTGATCTTTATTTTATTTTTTTTAAACAGGGAAAGAGGTATGAATACTTTATCATGTAACACACTAAATTTAATTAAAGATTTCAAATAATATAAACTTTAAAATTATCACTATACCCAAAAGGAAATGGCAAATTCAAATGTACATTAAAGCTATTATGGTCATTTGAAATTATTCTATCAGAACTTATAGAAAACTCAATAAAATCTAAGTCCCACGTGAACATTCAACAACATACGGTTGTTCCATGATCCCATGCGATATGACGTTATCTTATACTATTTACCTGGATGACAGTTCGAAAATCATGTTTAGGTTTTGGGTTGCCAACACTTGTAAAAGATCACAGTTTTGTTAAAAATGTAGAGATCTTTAATTACTTGTTATATATTACATTTAAAATAACATAAACTTAAATTTTATCATACTATTTCATTATTTTAAATAATTTCTTTTCATCCAACTCGAAACAATATTTTAAACATAATTAAAAGTACTTATTTTTCGTTTTGGAACGTTATTGATTTTGTGTAATATAGTGCAAACATCAATACCTTTAATACAGGCATCGTATTTACTTGGAAAAGAGAGAATTGTTGTCATTTTTTTACATACAATAAATGATTTTATGATTATTTTATTTTATTTTAAAATATTTAACTGAATAAAATATTTTCATCAACTGCATGTCCGCATCATTGTATCATCCGCATCATTACGTCCCACAAATATTCTAATATTTTTTTATTATTTTAATTGTTTTTGCTTATGACAAATATTCAAGAACGGTATATATTTTGTGTAGAAAACTAAACTATAAAAAAATCTACTGAAATACTATTTTATATAAATTAGCCTACATTTTTTTGTATATAAAATATACATAAATACCAACTCTATCTCTCATTTACTTCCATTCCTCCATAGGCCTAAGATTTGATATCTCACCTCAGTTTTTATTCCTGACTGTCCAAACATAACAAACTCATCTTCTTTCTGAGGCTCTGTCTTGATAAGTTCAACAATTTCCTTCTTCAACAGAGAAGTATCACAAAACTCCATTTTGAACACAGATCACAGATAGCACATAAAGATTTTAAACGTGAACATTAATTCAGTCAAAGTTAAGATGTTGGCAGAGCGTTTACCTCTCAGGTGCTGCGACCTACCATTTATATCAATACTAGTAGGTTTATAACTCCGTGGGCAGTCATGGTGGATCCATTTAAACTCTATTTGCCATTTATTTTTATATTCAGTTTTTTCATTTATATTTGTTATTAAGATCTAGAAATGTATTGATTGTGGGTATTTCACTTATAAATAATGACCCACTGAAAACGTGAAAACCATATAGTAGAATTATTTTATTTTAATATAAATTAGAATTTAGGTACCTATATAAATGTTTTAGTAAGACTGTAGCTCAAACTATATTATTATTATAATTTTCAAAAATTCTTCAAACGAACACCAATATATTAAATGACGTAGATTCTAGAAGCATCTAACTTTCTAACTTTAACTGGATGGAATATATAAATTTCCTTAAAAAATTTAATGCGCCCCCCACTCCCTTCCACACCCACCCTCTTAACTCATTTGAAAAATAAAACCAACTCATTTATCAGCTGATAGGGACAAGTCTTATCTTTAATATTTAAAAATAAAAGTCAAGCCATAGTTAAGGATATTGTTTAATGTTAAGATAATTCTATTATCATAATAAACTTCTAAATATTGGTACAATAAACAAAAAAATTTGTGGGGCACACTATGCAGTATTTTATTATTTAAATATTATCAGTGGTAGATATAATTTAACCTCTTTATTCAATTTGATAAATAAATGCTTCAATGTACCTTATTCATATTATGATTTATAGGGCATCAACAGTAGTAAAGGTAGTGTCTTGACAGCTAAGAAAAACCGACTTCGTTAGCCGCATTATTTATGGTTCTACTCTCGCAATAGATTAGATTGCCGATGACAACGAGATTAAGTGTTCAATCTCATTTGAGTGTATTGAGGGCGGTTATTTCTAAATTGTTTTCTACTCTCTCTCTCTCTCTCTCTCTCTCTCCCTATGTAAATGCGGGTACATTACTCCTAAAATTAGTCTTATTATTAAAATCACTAGCATGTTAATACTCGTACATAAGTGTATATATAACCCAATATAACCATATTTTTATTCACCAAACCATGTTACTTTGTTGTTACTTCTGGCAGTCAAAACCTTCCCCTACAGAAACAATGTGTTTTAAATTACCAACAGTTTTTACATTAATGAAACACAAGCTTATGACAATAAACTTTTTTTTTTTTCAGAATTGACATCTATGGTTCATTTAAATTATTTTCTAACCAGATCTTCTAAAATGGAGCAAGCTATTCTGGAATCAAGATGGTGAACCTGACAAACATGGGTAGTGTATGTCGTCACACAAACCGTCATGGTGGTTTTGTTATTAAACTCTTAACATATAAAAACTTTTTATTTTGAAACTAATATTTTATATGTCCCTTTCTCCAAGTTATAAAAACATGTATAGCATTTTTAATTCTCTTCTTGGCACTATTTATGGCGGTGGTCTCAAACTCAAATTGGGTGAAGGGTCAGATTCACAAATTATGGAGGGCGAAGCGGACCATAACCAAAAATGTATTTTATTTATTTTATTTTGAGATTTCCCCTCCCGCCTTCACCTGTGACCTACTACCCATCCAATAAAAATGCATTTGATTAATATTATGTTTAGGAATGAGGAAGGTTAAATAAGAAATTGTAACCGCATTTTTCAAAGGGAGAATGAAAATTGATTTTAAACATTTTAGCACACCTGGTCGGGGTTCAAAACTCGTGTTTCCCGTTACCTGTTTACAAGATCTGACAAATCTTACGTTTAGTTTATGATCTTACTGATGTAGATGTAAACATTATTATTAGATAATTAAAATAACCAAACGTGGAAATAAAATATTTTAAAACTTACATTTCTCAACATGTTAATGCGCATCAGTGAAATCGTCAAAGTATTTTTTTCTACTTTAAAATAAAATTTCACACAATAAAATTATTGACGTGATAAAGATATAGCAATGACTGAAATAATTCCAAGTTTTTTGTTATTAAATATTATGTGCTTATTGTTCTCTATAATCTAATTCATTAAGCCCCAATATTGCTTCAGATATTTGGCATCTTTTCTGGTTAACTAAATTGTCTATGTTCGGTACCTGTTTCTTCGACAGCGTTAATTTTAATATTTACTTAATGTAGCTTATCTTTCAATTAATTATGAAGTTCGTTTATCTTTCATTTCATCACAGAAAATGGTTGTTCACAAATATAAATAATCCAAACTATATCAAGATTTTTGATACTTCAAAATTGCTATATTTAGATTTTAAATAAGAATAACTCTGCAGTTCATTTAGTTACAGATTGAATGTTTTTCTTCACATCTTTAACTGTAAAAGGTTCAATGACCAAATGAAAGTCAGACTCGAAACTTTGAAAAGCTATTTCAAAATAATTTTTTTAATAAAATGATTGTTATACCTGCAATGCTTTCTTACAGTCAAACATGAATATTTTAACTTTATTTTAAATCTCCTACTTTTCATTAAAACCCCGAAAGTTTTGATCAATTATATTCTTTCCCTTAGAAAGTGTTGCTCTCGCAAGCAAAGAGAATAATCTAAAAAACACACTTTAAGGTTGGAGAACAAACTGCATCGGTGGAAAGTGTGTTAGAGCTCTTGCCAGAACAGAAAGAATGTCGTATTGTATACTGTCAATCAATAGTACTTCCTTTCACCATACAAAACAATACAACCAAAAACATTAGAAGGATTTCAAACCATAGACAAGACGGCAAAGTGAAATTGACTGAGTTTTTTTCTTTTGCGCATATAAGAGTAATTATTACAAGCAAGCCGGTCACCTGTGTCTCGCAAGCTGTAAGTTTTCTACCCTGATTTAGGTCATCATTCTCCTAGCCATGGTCTCTAGGCTGAGGTCCCTTCATGTTTCATAAATTTACCTCTCTTCTTAGCCAATTTAGAGCAACTTCCTTTATATATGATCACTTCTCATAATTAATTCTATGTTTAAAAAATGGACCTCCCCTTAGAGCAGCTCTTTCTTTATATGGTCACTTGAATTTACAGCTCCATGTTTGATACAATTACCTCCCTTGCGCGCCCGTTTAGCGCACCCTTCTACTTTACATGATATTCTGGTCTCAGTCCCTCCATGTTTCATACATTTACCTCCCTTCAGAGCCCATTTAGTGCAACCATCTTCTTTACAAAGTCTTATGGCCTTAGTCCCTCCATGTTTCATACATTTACCTCCCTTAATAGCATGTTTAGAGCATCCTTGTTCTTTACACAATCTTATGGTCTTCGTACCACCATGTCTCATACATTTACCCCCCTTTAGAGCCCGTTTAGTGCACCCTTCTTCTTTACATGGTATCTTGGCCTGAGTCCCTCCATGTTTGATACATTGGCCACCTTTCAGAGCCTGTTTAGAACACTCTTGTTCTTTACAGAGTCTTTGAGTACCCTCATGTTTTTTACATTTACCATTCTTCTGAACTTGTTTACCACACCCTACTTCTTTACATAGTCTTATGTCCTGAACCCCTCCATGTTTGATACATTTACATCCCTTCTTAACCCGGTTAGTGCATCCTTCTTCTTTACATAGTGTTATAGACCGAGTCCCTCCATGCTTCATACATTTACCGCCCTTTAAAGCATGTTTAGCGCACCCTTCTTCTTGACATGGTTTCATGGACTGAGTCCCTCCATGTTTGATACATTTACCTCCCTTCTGAGCCTGTTTAACACAACCTTCATCATTACATAGTCTTATGGCCTGTGTTCCCCCATGTTTCATACATTTACCTCCTTTCAGAGCCCGTTTAGTGCACCCTTCTTCTTTACATAGTATTAGAGCATGTGTCCCTCCATGTTTCCAACATTTACCTGCCTTTTGAGCTAGTTTACTGCATCCCTCTTCTTTACATGATTTTTTGGCTTGTATACCTCCATGTTTTAAACATTTACCTCCCTTCGGAGCACGTTTAGCACAACCATCTTCATCACAGAGTCTTATGGACGGTGATCCCCCATGTTTCATACATTTACCTCCCTGAAGAGCACGTTTAGCGCACCCATCTTCTTTGCATTGTCTTAGGGTATGAGTTCCTCCATGTCTCCAACATTTACCTTCCTTCTGAGCTGGTTTGACGCACCATTCTTCTTTACATAGTTTCTTAGTCTGTAATCCTCCATGTTTTATACATTTGCCTCCCTTCTGAGCCCATTTGGTGCACCCATCTTCTTTACATGGCTTCGTTGCCTGATTTCCTCCATGTTCTATACATTTAACTCCCTTCTGAGCCAATTTATCACATTCTTCTTCTTTACATATCCTCTTGACACGACTGCCCCCATGTTTAATAATTTTACCTCCTTCCTTAGGCCATTTAGAGCACCCTTCTATGATACATATATTCTCAGAAAAGGTTATTCTTTGTGTCCAACTTTCACCCATATCATCATTATATTTAGAGCATTTGATTCTTTTACCTTCAGTTTGAACCAAATCACATATCACCCCATTGCTTTTTGTCTGAGAGGTACCATATTGTTCTACTGGACTTGACAATGTTAGGTTTTCTTGATGTTTCTGTAAGAAGGACAATGAATACCATAAGTTTGATAAAAAAAAAATGGAATTTGTGTTGTACACAATAGTGTTTGTTCATTAAAGATTAAACGGTCATTCAAATTAGAAAGAATCCAAACTGTTAGAACATGTAAATGATTTTGTCTCTCCGGGCAGAATGTTCTGTATAAATGGAAGTGAAGCTGGTGAAATTGACAGCCGAGTGAATGTACAGGTATCTTGGAGCGTATAGGATGTATAAGGGCGATATTGTAAATGATTAATTAATACTGAAAGAGACTAAGATGTCGATATAAAGTGTGTTAACGCCGACATTGTTGTGTGTGCAAGTTACGTATGAGTTTTTAAGTAGAAACACAGAAGCAAGGTGAATGAGGCGCGAATGGGGTATTTAATATCTCTGGAAAAGTTCGTATGGACAGAGTAAATAATAAGTTGGTCCATGTAAGGTGTTTTTAAAGGGATCCCAATGTGAGAGGCATCTTACAATGATTGGTTTGGACAAGTTGAAAAGAAGGAGGGGGATTTGTCATATATATTGGTAAGACATGAGAGGAGTCAGTTTGCTTAGCATGTGTAATAGTTGACTTAATACTTTATTTCTATGTACATACATTTTCTGATCGACAAAACTTAACGAACTTTAAGAGAAATAATCTGGAAAGTTTTCCATTTGAAAGTTAGTTTAACTGACTATATTAATTAACCTATCATGGAAAATTAAATGATAAATAGACCTTTCGGAACTATTCTAGAATATGAGAGCACCATTTTGATCCATAATGAAGCCATTAATTTAATATATGGAAATAAAACTAAATAATATCAGTGTCTGCTCACCATATTTTAGTAATCTAATGTTGGTATATAAATTGTTGTGTGTCCAGAAGAAGTTTTCCTGGACTTCAATCATAATTTTAATTTGTAATGATATAGATATCGCTTTCAGGATAAAATAAAGTTGCTTATCTGGAACAATTAAACCACTTTTCTCCTTTAAAAAAAATACCTCTATCTTTGCATGCCTAAAGTTAAAACTTAACAGTCTGCATAGATCAAATCTTTAATCGCAACAAAACTGTCAGTGACGTATTGTAGACATTCCTTGGATCTCACATCACCTTCCCCCTCGAACACCACAAGTCTTGTATCTAAACAAGCAATTTTCGTATGGTGGCCATTGTTTTCAAAATGTATAATGTTAAGAACATTGTTAATTACATTATGAATATAGTCTAAGGCTTGGGTTGCATAAATAATCACTTATTTTTTGTGATGGGTCTTGAAGCTACAGATCCTCGTCTTGGTCCATGAGATGGAACAATTTTGTGATGTTAGCGGTTAGGAAGTTTTTCTCTTCAGCACAAGCTATCGAGAACGATTTAAATCACGGCCATATTCAAAACATGGATGCCAGAACGTGAATGAATGTTATTTTTAAGAGAAACACAAAGTCACTGTTGCTATACCGTAGTCACATAGTATGGCCACCTTTATATACAATATGGATTTGCGTGCTTACCCCTGGTTTCATATATGACCGTGGTCTTCTTATAAATAACCCTATGCTGTAAGTAGATCATTAGACAAATATTGGGTGATTCAGTCTTGATCGGCCGCAATTGTTTCCAAGGTACTCAGAATTTTGTTCTTGTTTTTCACGATATTAACCAAAATAAATACTTTCGACACAAGTCTGATTGAAACACTCATAGGTAAAAAGTCGCCAGTAGTTTTTGTTTGACAAACTTTTTTTTTTGACATTAAATGATAAAAAATAATTGTTAACTCAACTGATCATCATTTTACCTTTTCAAAGAAAGGCATTACTGAAAACCATGACCGCCGCTAACTGTCCCTCACACTTCTTGATTTGATAAATCAGATACGCGGGCCATTGAGTCATCATGTTCAAGGAATGAAGCCAGTATTCCTTTGATTGGAATGAGTGCACTATGGAGCGATGTCATTGTCAGCATTCAGACTTTGACCTTAAACGAGTCATCTTTCAGCCCCTTGGTCTTCCTAACTTTCAGTCAAGTAGAAAAACCAAAACTCAGGCAAAGACTCTTATACAAAACATCAATAATAATTATATCTCCTTGCTTTAAAAATCACAGAATATATTTTATAAAATATATATATTTTTTTTAAATATTTTATTTTACAATCAAACCCGCCTCGGTGGCATAGTTGGCTAACGTGCTAGTTGTGTTGAGCCCAACTGCTGAGGACGGGGAGATCGAGGTTCGAATCTCGGTCGGGTGAACTGGGTGGGGGTGGTTTTTCTTAAATGGTTTTCCACTCTCCCTCCACGCAAATGCGGGTTCACTTCCTCTAATTCAATCTTCCTACTTCCTTAATCCATTAGCGTAATTAGTACTTAAAGCGTATAACCCGAACGGGTAGTAAGACGCGGTGCTAAATAATAATAATAATTTTACAATCAAGTTTTTTTTAGTATCCATCAAAACCAATTACAATGCTTTATGTTTACCCATAGCTCAAACTGGGTAGTAAGAAGTGATTTAAAAAACTAGCGAATAAAAATTTACGCTTAGGTGGTTCCTCTTTAATAGGTGGAAATGTTGTAGGGCCTGGCCAACATTCTGGAAATGTTGTAGGGCCATGCCAACATTCTGGAAATGTTGTAGGGCCATGCCAACATTCTGGAAATGTTGCAGGGCCATGCCAACATTCTGGCTGCTGATACTAGTTAAATTCTTCTTTAAAACCTTCCTCTGATTCTATTGGAAGATCAATTTTAGACTTACAGGAAACAAGAGTTGTTTTAAAGAATAGATATTTATACAAGACACATTTCTGACTAAGGAAACATGTTTTCAAGCATACGGATTTATAAAGACCATGTAACAAAACATAGGTTTGTATTAAACTAGTTTAAAAACAATAGATTTATAGTACGCATGTTTCAATGATATAATGAAAATGTTTTAAAACATTATGTTATATTGAGCCTCTTTTATAACAAAAAAAAATACTGAAAAAAAATTCAAAACCTGATATCTTATATGAAACAGGTTTAAGAGTTTAATTTTGTGTTATTCATTAATGTTTTCTAGAAATGGTTGTGTTATTAAAGCGGGTTGGTATGGTACGTAAGAAAAGGCTAGTGTTTTTTTTGCAGTTCTTATGGCAAAACTTTTTTTTGGCCAAAATAAATACAATATTGCTCCAGTACAAACAGAGTTTAATTTTCTTCACATGATGATATCAACAGTTACTGAATATCTGTCATGACCATGACGGCATTATCTAACAAACTTTTTAATAAAAGAGAAAAAGTTGTCATTATATTTCAGAATACTCTTGAAAGATATTCAATAAATTTTGAGGTCAATATTGAACAAAATTAAATTATATGTTTGTACTGATTTTATTTTGGCCATAAAAAATGTTTTGCCATAAAAACTATAAAAACAGCGTCTTTTTCTCGCGTTCCCTTTCATCCACCTTTAATAACACAACCATTTCTAGAAGACAATGATGAATAACACAACCATTTCTAGAAAACAATGATGAATAACACAACCATTTCTAGAAGACATTGATGAATAACACAACCATTTCTAGAAGACATTGATGAATAACACAACCATTTCTAGAAAACAATTATGAATAACACAACCATTTCTAGAAGACATTGATGAATAACACAACCATTTCTAGAAGACACTGATGAATAACACAACCATTTCTAGAAGACATTGATGAATAACACAACCATTTCTAGAAAACATTGATGAATAACGCAACCCTTTCTAGAAAACAATGATGAATAACACAACCATTTCTAGAAAACAATGATGAATAACACAACCATTTCTAGAAAACAATGATGAATAACACAAAGTTAGCTGCCCTCCTCCATTATGTTAAGCCATCAATTTCAAAGTAACTGGATTGCCTGTAATCGGGGTGGGAGGTTTGAGGTTTGTGTCTCACCCGAGTCCATTGGAGGGTGGTTTCAAACATGTGATTTTTAAATGGTTTTCCCATACTCTCGTTACACTAATGGCATTGAGGTTTTTTTAAGTTACCCTCTTGATCCCTGATTCTAGTGACATCATAAAAACATGGTGTCTACTCAACCCGACCAATGAAATCCCCGACTTTTTCCCTGATCATTTCCTAAAATTCCCCACTAAAATGTATGTTACATCCTTCTAACTCCCCCTACCCCCACCCTTCTCCACTCGTTTTTCTATTAATAATTTTTATGAATAATAATAAGTTTTAAAATTTGAATATTTTTTAAATTTGTATTAAAATTGTTTACTATTAATTAAAAATATATTACACAGCTACAAACAAACAAAAATTACATAATTTACTGATTTAATGATTATTGTATTTCATATTTTGAGTAAAATATCATTTCCCCAGATTTTTATTGTGATTTACCAAATTCCCGGCTTATTCCCGTTTTTTCCCTACCACTTCAAATTCCCGGCTAATTCCTGTTTTCCCTGATTTTCCCGGATGGTAGACACCCTGTAAATAACATGTTAAACTTACTAATAAATACTTATTTTTATATGTCATTGTAAAAGTGTGGAGTTGAAAAGTCTTAGAATTTACCTGCACATACTAGCATTTATGGTAAAAGTCTGAAATATTTTTTATTTATTTACATTTTGAGTTTTAACCATCTTTAGAGTTAGGTGGGAGAGGAGATCACCATTTCTAGCTTTGACCAGCACTCAAAAGTAAACCAATAACCTAGCCTAACCTAGCCTAGCCTAGCCTAACCTATCCAAAGTCTAATCCAAATTGACTTAAAAATAAATAATAAAAAATCAATAAAAAGTTTACTCACAGTTTGTTCCTCTTTAATAGGCAGAAGTCCTGGCCAACATTCTGGCTGCTGATAATAGTTCTCCTCTTCTTTAAAACCTTCCTCTGATTTTATTGGAAGATCAATTTCAGACTAACATGAAACAAAAGAAGTTTTTGTTTCAGAACAGAGGTTTGTATTAAACATGTTTATTATTATTATTATTATTATTAGCACCGCATCTTACTACCCGTTCGGGTTATACGCACTTACACTAATGTGTAATGGTA